>PVIH01007800.1:0-26025 GCA_004025045.1 Sigmodon hispidus
TTTTTTTTTTTTTTTTTTTTTTTTTTTTTTTTTTTTTTTAAAAGATTTATTTATTTATTATGCATACAGTTTTACAGAAGAGGGCACCAGACCTCATCATAGATGGTTGTGAGCCACCATGTGGTTTTGCTGGGAATTGAACTCAGGTCCTCTGGAAGAACAGTCAGTGCTCTTAACCTCTGAGCCATCTCTCCAGCCCCCTTTTTCTGCAGTTTTAAGTAATTAAGTTCCAGAAAGTTCTGAGGTGAATAAATATATTTCTTTTGAACAAGTCAAAGTGAGATATCTATTGCTCTTTTTGTCTCTCTGTGTCTGTCTTTCTTTTGTCTCTTGGGTTTTATTTGTTTTGAGATAAGGTCCCACTACATAATCTTGGCTGGCCTGGAACTCAATATGTAGATCAGGTTGCCTTGCACTCAGAAGAGATCTACCGGCCCCTCCCTTCTGAGTGTCCGTAGGATTAAGGGTGTGGACACACCTGGCTCTAGCTTGTGACATAAGATCTATGTGATGTCACCTATCATGAAGGAGGTCCTCATGAGGTACTCTGCCCTTTCTTAGACTTTTTAGTGCTTAGAACAAAATAAGCTTCAGGTACTTTGTTACAACTACACAGGACTGACTAAAACACACCCATATCGACGTCTGCAGAATTCAGCAAGAAAGCAATTAAAGAAGAAAGCAGATTCCACAAACAGATAATACAACTGCTAAAGTGTTAGGAGCCTGAAGTTAGATGTTCAGACAATGAATGCCATTCTTGTTCACTGTGGAGTAAAATTCTTAGGGGACAAAGGGAGAGATTTAACCAAGTTACACCAGAACTCTCAAAGTCTTTATCTTGAGGAAGAATCACAGCAGCTTTTCAGTAGAAACGACTGGACTGAAACACACTTTAATAAGAACCATTTCCTAAGTAACTTCAGTCTGTAATCTGCAGCTGTGTGGCATCAAGACTTTGCTTCCTGCTCCACAGGCTTCAGATTCCACTGTACTACCAACTCCCCGGTGCTCTTGAGGCACATGCTAGACATGGTCTCTTCTGTGGGAAGGCCTTGTGGTAGCTTCAGGGGCTGGATTCGAATCAACTGTTTCACTACTTTCAATTTTGCGTTCACTGAAGGAATGTTCTTGTGAATTTGTGGGGTATGTGCCTTCTGTAGCCCAAGCATCTTGATGGTCTCTTTTTCTCAGTATGGACGCCTTTTTGTACTTTTTATTCTGGTAACAACATGCAGTTTATGAGGGTGCTCGGGGTCCCCACCATATTTTTCATGATCTTCAGGTTTAGGCTGAAATACTTCATCTGGAATCCTTGATCTGGTAAATTTGTGACGAATCCAATCTGTACCAATGAGAGATTCCACACCTTTTTTCACAGTCTGCCTGGAGGACTCTGAAATACTGAGTGCAAAACACCAGCCATAAGTGTAGTAATTATTCTCTTTGGAGGCTGCGACCTCTCTGTCCAGTCTGTACTCCTCTACAACCGGAAAGAACCTGTGTTTGTCTTTCTACACCACTCCTCTGTGTGTGCACATGGACACCACTTGAACACACACACACACACACACACTTGTCCAGGATCCTACATAACCTGAAAGAAGCCATATAAAGGTACAAAGACTGCTAATGTAAGCCTTTAGGAATATCCTTGAAATATGTACCATGTTGTCAATTAGACTAAAATAAGTCCTGGTGGTGGAAATGGCATGGGCAGATGGAAGAGTTTTCTTTCTACCTGACCAGGACAGCAGCCTTGTTCTGCTCACATAGTCATATTTTTCCTTTGTCTTTAAATTATAAGGCAGATCCTACTCATGTTAAATTCTCTTAGCTAACATGTCATATCAGTTCTTGATCACACCCAAAAATAAATAAAACAAAGCACTGGTTTTTCTATGAAAGTGTCATGAGCAACTTGGTTAACAGCTGTCTTCCATTTTCAGGATAACTAAAAGTATTCTAATAAAAGTACTGAACACAAGTTAAATATAGGACTGGAGAGATGGTTCAGCAGTTAAAAGTACTTCCTGCTCTTATAGAGGACTCAAGTTTGGTTTCCAGCTCCCACATGGTGGCTTACAACTGCCTGTAATTCTAGTTCCAGTGTCTTTTTCTGGTGTCCATGCATACCAGGCTCATATGTGATACACACACATGCATGCAGACAGTTTTAAAAATTAAATATACTTAAAAGCATATGTGAAAATGAAGATAGTCTTTCAACTTTGAGGCTCTATGGACACACATTATTTCTCATACCTCTAGGTCTCACTGGTTGGCACCAACAGTCACATTGGTCCCTATATATGTGACAAAATGGAAGTTGCCTTCAGCATTTCAAAAGGTGCATCAGGTGACACTGAATAAGTGCTGCCAGGCTTGTTTCCCCAAAGACAAGATTGACTATACAAAGTGTGAGGTTTTATTATGACACTGTACACATACAAATAATACACTGTGATTATAATACCCTGTTACTTTTTATCTTTTCCCCCATTCCTCCATGTTTTTAATATAACATTATTATTAGTTAATAAATCCATACATGTATACACTGTATTTTGTTCATATCCACTCCCCACTTGCGCTAAATCATTCAAGATCCACTCTCCACTTCTCTCCAAACTTCATATTCTCCTTTAGAAGTTAGTTTTTTCCACACTCTTAACAATCCCCTTTTACTCTTATCCCACCTCGCTTAGCCAAGGGTCCAAATAGGAGAGAAAATATACGATATGTGTTTTTGCCTCTTACTCAATATGATGTCATTCTTTACTGCTGAATATAGCTCTATGAACTATATATTCTTTATATATCCACTCAATGAGAGTCACTTACACAGATCTTGTAACTGTAGCCAAGACCACTCCCATATCAGTTTGCTTACATTTGACATTTTTTTTGAAAAACAACTAAATTGAAAGTGAATTTTTTCATACAATATATTTTGATCATGGTTTTCTCTTCCCCATCTTCTCTCAAATCCTCCCCATTTCCCAACCCACCATACTGCATGACTTATTTTCTCTCTTTCCTTAGAAAAAAACCAGGCAATTAAAACAAAGAATTGAAAAAAGAAAATCACAAGAAACACACACACACATATAAAACAAAACCCATAAAAATAGAAAATCAGGAACCACGATACACAAGTGAAGGAAGAATGAGATTAAACCTTCCCAAACACACCTCACAGACTTAAGCCAGCAGAGAACAAAGATGCCCCTTGTCCTCCCCAGACCAAGAGGCCACAAGCTGCTTAGGAACCTCTGCACCCAGGCTGTTGGGCACCATCATGCCAAGTGCTGCCCATGGTTTCTAGGCCCACACACTTGAGGGAAAAGCAGCAGACCTGAACCACTCCTTGTAGCTGAGGTGGGCAGGGCTCAACCAACTGCCACCTGTGACCCAAACAAGAGCCCCGGAGCTGGGCAGTCAGGCACCAGTGTGGTGAGTGAGCACAACAACGTGGGGAAATGGAAGAGAGAGGCAGGCTGCTACGGTGAGAGGCAGATCTGGAGAGGTGAGGGTAGTGAGGAACAGGTTGATGTGAAAGGCCTGCTGGCTACTGGATTCTAAGGTGATATCTGGGCTATAGCCAAGGGCCAAGTCATGGTCTGAGGCCCTAAAGCAGCAGTTGAGGGGGCCTGTATTGATGTCTGGGCTTCTGTCACCTCTGAGGGCCATGCAGAAGCTGGTAGTCAGGCCTACCACTTGGGGTAGTATTGGTACCAAAAGGTTACGCTGCCATGGGGCTCATGCCAATCTGAGTGGCCTGCACTGCCACCTGGGGCCATGGGCAACATCTGGGCCCCAGGCTGCTGTCAAGGACTATGTCTGGATCTGTGGTCCTACCACAGCTAGAGTCACATGGATTCCCAGGGTCTTGGCTGCAACTTGTGACCATGTTGGCATCCAAGGTCCGTGCCAAGCTACTGGGACAAAGCCGATTTAAGTGGTAGTAATGTCACCTGGGACCATCGTGTTATCCAGAGCAGGGATGCTCCTGAGGCCTATATCTGGTCTGTGGCCCAGCTGTAGCCATGTCTGTGTTGATGTCTGTAGTTCTTGACTAAAATCCATTCTGATTCCAGAAGCCATGTTGGTTTCTGAGGGCCACACTGCCTTGGAGAGACATGCCTATCTGAGTGGCCTGCACTACCACCAGAGACTATGGTGACATTTGAGCCTGGGCTGCTGCCTAGGACCATGTCAAGATTCCTGGTCCTACCATAGCCAATGTTTGTGTTGATGTCCATGACCCACGTTGCCACCAAAGACCACACATGCTTGAGGTCTAGACCTCAGCCTGTGACCATGAGAATCCATGGGTCTATGACCCTGTAGCTGCTAGGATGCATGGCTCCTGTTACCACTGAGGGTTCTACAGATGTCCAGGATCTGACTAGCATTTTGACCTGGGTGGCCTGTGCTGCACTGGGCCCTAGCTGCTGTAGACCACCTTGTCTGGGACCATGGTACTGCTGCAGCAAGGGCCTGTGATGATGTCCATGCCATGGCAGCATAGGGATTCATTTAGAACCATTCTCCGCTTAGCCAGCCCAGTCCTTCATTGGCCCTGGGATAACTTGCCCTGCCTCTTTTTGTATACTGCTGCCAAAGAGCTGGTTCTGCCCCTCAGGGGAGAGCTGTCTGAACATATGCACTCAGGAAAGATGGCCCTACCTCTTACCACAGATGTGCACCTCACCTGGGCAGGACACTAGAGCTGTCCCCATGGTTGAGGACTGGAGTGAGCTGACCTAGCAGGCAGGAGAGCAGGAGAGTTGATCTTAACTTCTTTCATCTGCCATGTGGTGGTATGGGTGAGAGATACCCCTATCCCCCACCGACCATTACCACCTGCAGCCAGTAAAAGAGCTGGGGTTAAGAGACTGAGAAAAACTAGCCCTGACCCTCACCAGCTGCAGCGCACAGGAAAGGGGGCCCTGGATCCCATCTGGGCAGCACACTAAAGTTGACCCTGTTGTCTGAGACACAGGTGAGCCAGACCTGAGGATGTGAGAGCGGGAGAATTGGCCCCCCGTTCTTTGCTGCAGGCTGCATTGAGCTGGGTGAGCTAGCTGAGGCAGTGCTAGGGAGCTCACCAGGTAGTGATGATGAGGGAAAGCTGACAGGTTGGTCAACCCAGTTTCCACTCAGGCCCAGAACCAGCACAATGAGTTGGTCTACCCAAAATCCATCTTAACATGAACTGTTGGAGCAGGTGAAGGAGACAAATCTACAGATCCAAAACAGCAGGATCTCTATGACATAGGACAATAACAGGGCATCTATCCATGAGGAACCACAGTGAAAGACCATTCTGCTACATAGATGTAACAGAAGCCAGAGCCCTGAGTCAAACCAATGACTCATGGAAATGAACACTTGCAAGAATAAAATGTAGTGGGAATATGTTCTGGTACGTATTTGTAGATATTTTTCCTTCCTACTGGTTTAATAAAACGCTGATTGGCTAGAAGGCAGACAAGAAGTGTAGGTGGAGTTACCAGACTAAGAAAACTCTGGGAACAGAAAGAATAAGCCAGAGACTCCAGCAGAGAGAGACACCAGCAGAAAAAGAGGAAAGAAGACAACCATGCTGCACTAAGAAAAGGCACCAAGCCACATGGCTAAACAGATTAATGGAAACAGATTGAGTTAACATGAAAGAGCTAGCTAGCAATATGTCTGAACCATAGGTCAATCAGCATGAAATTAATATAAGCCTTTGTGTGATTATTTGGGGTTAAGCAGCAGCAGGGATGAGAGTGGATGTGAACCTGGGGCTAAGCTGGAAAGTCTGGACCAGAGACCTCTATTACAACAATGGGTTAACTGCCTGTTTCCATAGACCACCGGACAGTTCCCACAATGAACAACTTGTTCTCCTCCTCCTCCTCCTCCTCCTCCTCCTCCTCCTCCTCCTCCTCCTCATTTTTCACCTTCTCCTTCACCTCTTTGTCCTCACTCCATACATGTGAGTCTGTATGTATATCAGTGCTATTGTGTCTGAAAGACATTTCACCTCCTTCTCCTTCCTTTGATTTGTTTGTTATGTTTAATTTTTGGTGTTTCTCTTAAATTTTGTTTCTTGGGGGTGTTGCAAGAACAAAGGGCAGATGTGAAGGGATGGGGAGATGAGTGGGATCAGAATGCATAATGTGAAATCTACAAAGAATCAATAAAAGTCAAAGGAACTTTAAAAAACGAAACCAAACAACATGAGACAAAAAAAAAAATCTATAACACCATTGAGATCATTTTGTATTGGCTATCTACAAAGCATGAGCTTGTCTTTAAGTGTGGTTTGTATCTCTAGGGAGAAAACTAACTTTTTATTTGCAAATGATTGTCAATTGGAACTAGCTTCTTGATTAGGGATGCAAGCTCATGTCTGCTATCCCATTCCAGTGCTGGGAGCCCATCTGTCTTGGCCCTGGGCATACTGCCACAGTCTTCTCTCTGTGAGTCTGTATGTATGTCAGTCCTATTGTGTCTGAAAGACACTGTTTCCTTGATGACATAAATCCCCTCTGGTTATCTTTTTGCCTCCTCTTCCGCATACTTGACTGAGCCCTGAGTGGAGGGGTTTAATGAAGACATCCCATTTAAAATTTAGTGTTCCAAATTCTCTCGCTCTTTTCACATTTCCCAGCTGTGGGTCTCTCTGTGTACTTGTTCCCACCTACTACAGGAAGAAGCTTCTCTGGTGATGGCTAAGTGAGATAGCAGTATGATAGAATGTCATTAGGAGTCGTTTTATTGTTATTCCTTTAGGAAAATAGTATTTGGTTTTCCTCTAAGCCCATGTTCTCGGTACCTGAGCTGTGTCAGGGATAGCTTCCATCTCAAGGGTGGGCCTTAAAGCCCATCAGATAGGATTGGTAACTCCGACAGTATTCATGCAACTGTTGTACCAGTGTATCATGCAGACAGGTCATCACTGTAGATTTCAGTGTTCATAGTTGGGTTGGTGTTTACATTTCCTCTCTGGGATTATATAGAGTACTTTCCGGAACTATGAACTCTTGTCTGTAGGGGTGAAGACTCTAGGTAGACTCAAATTCTCCATGTTCAATGAGAATGTGTTATCTTCAGCAATAGGGTCTTAATATCAGTTTTTGGAGATCCAACAATAGCTTTAGCAATAGCCTGAGTTGTTTGGAAGTTTCCCTGGGGTCACTTTGGCCAATAACTCAAATAAAATAGAACTCATTCCCAGCACTGGAAGATTCATCAGTGGTGGAAGATGTCTACTTGGGGCGTTATTGCTCCCGTTATTTTAGCCCAGAATCTGAAAGCAAGAATTTGGCTTGTCTAAGCAGAGATAAACTTAATTTCTATTAAATATACATATAACTAATTAGTCAATAGAACACATATTTTATGCATGACACTAGCACCTCCATTTAACATTTTCCATACAGCTGATTCAGATGATAACTTATCTGTAGGTTTTACATTTCAATTCATTCAAGGAACATTGAAGTAACAGTGAAACTCCATTTAAAAGCAGCATCTGGTCTGGGGCCTCTGAATCCCAAATAAGATCAAAGGGAACATTTACTAGAGCATAGAGGGTGTGGCATTTCATAATAAAAAATATTTTTAATGCTATAAACTTAGATTGCTTATGTAGAAGAAAAGACTGGTATTAGACCAGTGTGGGTCTCCTCGTGAATCAATCTGAGGGTCTAGGAATAAACTAGGAGCCACTACTGTATGAACTGTAAGCAACTCCGGGGGTTCTTAACTGGGCGGAGATTACCTTACTAAGGAAGGGGTGCCTGGGAATAGAGGAACACTTTATAATTTGCCAGTTTTGGGGCATGTGTGTGTGTGTGTGTGTGTAGAGGGGGCAGCTTCTTGGTTGCAACAGTGAAGGGTAATTTGGGTAACAAAGTATCCATCAGTGTTATCACAGTCCTATCAGAAAGACTGGAGGTTACTAATGTGCTTCATGAAGAACTACTCAGATGCATAAACAGATACAAATACTTAGAGTAAAATGAGAAAACACTAACTTTTTGTTATATTACTCATCCAAAGAAGAATCTTCCTCCATCAAATACTCAGACAAATGCAGACTCTTATGGGGAAAAAAAAAGAGATAAAACACACCTGGCGATTTAAGGAATATAGGACAAAGTCAACAGTATTTTAATATATATATATATATTTTTAGATATTTAAGGAATGGTCTTTTGTTCCTTTTTTTTTTTTCTGGAAATGCAGTCTTAAGGACATCAGATGGTCTGAGTGAGGTTAAGTGTCCATGTTGGAGGAGAAAACCCCTGCAACAGTTTGAAGAGATGTATCAAGTCAGATTCATAGGTTGAGACCTAAGACCTTAAGTGACAGCATTGAGGTTGGGCCTTTAGAAGATGATTAAGTCATAAGACTTCCATTCTTACAAATTACCCTTAATTAAATCAAGTGGGCTCTTTTTCCCTTTTACTTTTTAACTTGTGAGGCTATTGTGATCTGATCCGGTATGATATGGCACGATACCTCATTTTACCCAGGGTACCTGGTGGATAGCTATGGGTAGAAACCTCATGCCCCACATGGTGGGAGGTGTGTGGGCAGCAGCAGGAGACACTTATGCTGGTTCTGCATAGGAAGACTGTATTATTATTTTGTATATATATGTATACACACACACACACACACATATATGAGAGAGAGAGATTAGGGAGAGGTTGAGAGTGCACTCCCTCTGGAAGTGAGGGAAATGAAAGACAAAAGAGAGAAAGTAGGGCAGTGGGAATCCTCCTTAAAAGGAACTTGATGTCAGAACTCGGGGTTGGCTGTGGCTTCAGGGGCTAGAACAGAATCCTAACAGAGGCGACAGCAGTAATACTATTGTTTCAACACTGGATATCTATGGCTCACTCAAACACCACACTACTGATCAGGGAGTTCTAGCATTCACAACAATGAACAATAAATTCATGTTCTTTATACATTGTTCCATGCTGCAGTGCTTTTTAGTAGCAGCACAGTGGACTAAGACAGACTTCGTTATATACAGCAGTACACTAAAAATGTCCAAGGTCACGGGAGTCAGCTTGCAAATGGTGGGTAAATCAGGTACAATTGTACATGAAACTAAAAGTGCTGTTAACATGAGTCCATATGATATAAACAAGTCATTGTATGTATAAAAATAGCCAAAATATTTTTATTATTTCTAGGTACCTCTCTATAGTACACTTACTACATTAGAATTGAATACTTTTGAAGACATACTACTATCCTAATCAAGAGATTGAAGTGAGTATCCCAGCAACTGTGTACCAGCTACCAGGAGAAAATGAGAGCAGCAGTTATTCATGTGATAATTCTCTCTCCTAAGGAACCTGAACACACATACTCACACACACACACACACACACACACACACACACACACACACACACACACACGCACACACACAAGGTAATACCCAGTAGCTTGAATCTAGAGATCATGCTACAATTAGTACATAGTCTTCAAAAATGGTGAAAGCTCAGAAAAATCAAGAACAAAAGGTCGAGACAGAGGAAACATAAGAACTAAATTCAATTCTATACCAGACCAACAAAGAACACGATTGGGAATATGCCTGAAAACTTAGATGAAAATCAGGTATCGATGGTTGCAGTGTGGTCACAATAGAACATACTTATTTTTGTTTTTTCTCTTTTTTTATTAAAAAAATTAAATTCATTTTACATACCAACCACAGATCCCCCCCCTCACCCCTCCTCCAATATGCCCCATTTCTTTTTGGGAAAGGGTAAGGCCTCCCATGGGGATTCAGCAAAGCCTGGCATATTCAGTTGAGATGGGTCCCTTTCCTCATGCCTCAAGGCTAGAGATTTGTAGAAAATTACACTAAAATATTAGTGAGTGACAGCAGTTTGTAGGCAATTTACTACCAGATGAATCAACAAAATATTTTGCATGTCTTTCATATTATGTTTATAACTTTGTTGGAAGTTTTAAGATACTTCCAAATAAGTAAGAGTAATAATCACTTCTTTTGGTCTTGCTATAAATTAAGCTACTGACTAAATTCTTAGAATGTAGCATTATAAAAACCCATTTTCTGAGTTCTTTAGTCTACATGAAAAACAAGAGTTGAAACAAGTAGTTGTTATGGTCAAGAGGTGAAGTCCAAAGAAAGTCACCCCGAGAAGCTCATCTTTCTACTGAGAATTGCAAAGATGCCCAGAACTGGCCTCTGTTGGATGGGTGAGTCAACAGACATCACTACTGATAACTGTAAGACCCAGAAGAAAAACTGGACACGAGGACTCAGCCCTGTAAATCCCAAAACCCAAACAACACTACTGGTCCAGATTTAAAGCCAGCTGCATGACATGTGGCCGCCAAGCCAATTTTGGCTACAGAATGAAACTCAGTCAAAAAACAACAGCAAAACAAAAACAAATCTCAACAGTAGATGTAACAAAGACACTATGTATGATCTCCAGCATCAACCCCAAAAGATACCAAAATGCAGATGTCCAGTTTAAACTTCTCAGCAAATAAGAAAAGCCCAAGATTCTCCATGAGTAGTTTAAACATTGTTGATAATCCCATTGCTGATAGTAAAATATTGAAAGGGACTGATATCTTGGTTTTTTAATACGTTCTTTACTCAGGGAAATTAAAACTATTTTGACATAAAAATTAAATATTTTTGTTGTTGTTGTTGTTTTGAGACAAATTTTGTCTGTGTAGGCCTGGATGTTCTGAAACTCGCTCTGTAAACCATGCTGACCTTGAATTCAGAAATACTCTACCTGCCTCTACCTTCTGAGTACTGAGACTAAAGAGGTGTGCCATCACATCAAGCTCCTAAATGTCCACTTTTAAAACATCTCTGTTAAATAGAGGCTCAGAGCAAGTGTAGTTCAGCAGGACAGCACTTATCTGCCATTCTCAAGATCTTGGGTGTAGTGGGATTATGCTGATAATGTTGTACATATTTGTCCCACCTACAGGTTTAATAAAAGCTGATTGGCCAAAAGCAAACAGGAAATGTGGGCGGGACTACAAGGTTAAGAAAACTTGGGAACATCTCAGAGGAGAGATAGATGCTGCACCGTTCCCTGAGCTGCCAGGAGTTGCAGAGGAAATGCTGCTAAGAAAAGGTAACAAGATGCTGCGTTAGTTTAAGACTAAAGAGCAGGGCTGGAGAGATGGCTCAGCGGTTAAGAGCATCATCTGCTCTTCCAGAGGACTCGGGTTCGATTCCCAGCCCCCACGTGACAGCTAACAATTGTCTGTAGTTCCACTTCCAGGCAAACACCAAGGCTAGAAGTCATGTGCCTAGGCCGTAGGCCAATCAGCATAAAAATAAGATAAGCCTGTGTGTGATTATTTGGGCCTAAGCAGCAGTGGGCTGAAAGTGGGGCCTGAACCTTGGGGCCAGGTCAGAAAGTCTGGGCCACAAACTACAACACTTGGGTTCAATCCTCAGCACTGAATTATGAGAACAAGTAGCTAATCATAATTATCCGATACTTGGAAAAACTGAGGCAATGACATACAAACACATATATACATGCACGCATATGTATATATATACACATATCTATATACTTAAATTTTTATTTTTTGTTTGTCTTTCAAGACAGGGTTTTTCTGTGTTGTCCTGGCTGTCCTGTTAGCTCTGTAGACCAGGCTGGTCTCAAACACACAGAGATCAGCCTGCCTCTGCCCTCCAGGCTCTAGGATTAAAAATGTGTACCTTGGATTAAAATTTCAACTCTTACACTAAAGTTTACTTTAATCATTTGTATTGAAAATATATCATTTATATCCATAGACTCATGACACAAAAGTGAAATATTTAACATTTAAACATGGAAGCACATTAATAGAACAAGAAGGGAACTGAGTGGTCTGGACTATACGCAGTGGTAGACTGCTTCCCAGCAGGCGTGAGGTCCAGCGTTTCATCTCCAGCTCAAGTAGCACACTAAGCACAAATACAGTGTTACTTCATTTGTACATCATTGTTCCTCTTCTTCCAGAGCCCTTTTTAAAAGATTTACTTATTTTATTTTATGTGCATGAGTGCATGTATATCTGTATACCATATGTATGGCTAGTGCCTTAGAGGCCAGAAAAGGGCATTGGATTCCTTGGAACTTCTATAGAGATTTGTGCACCATCTGATGTAGGTGCTGGAAGATGAACTTGGGCCCTCTGCAAGGTCATTTCCCAATCTTAAAGTCTAAGCTCTTTAAAATGAAATTTAAAGAAAAGAAACACCATAAAGCAACTGTGATTTTATTCTCCCTGGCAGAAGTACCAATTTCTGAAAGTTACTGAGAATTGCTGCTAAGAAATATGAATCTTCTCCTTCCTGTTTTCAGGGACCACTAGTCAACCTTTTAAAGGAGGATCAAAACCCATTAGCATTATTTCAAAGAGGAAGTTACTTTATGGGGCTGGAGTTGCCTCAGTGGGAGAGTGGCACCTGGTATGTGTTCCTGAGGCTTAGCATTGGAGGAAAAAAGACATCTTAACTTCAGAACTCTAATCTCAGAACAAAGAATGCTCCTTTAAATCACATCCATAGAGCCTCCTGAGAACTTTATTAAATTGTGCTGAAGTTGTTATCTGATTCAAAAGAGCAAATGTCATTATATAAAGAAATTTGCCTAAGAGTCTTGTTCTTGCACTGCCCGTATGCTTGGAGCCTAATTGTTACATAAATTAAATGAACTTTAAGTGTAAATAAACTTTTAGATAAAAATATTATTTTAGAATTGTTTCTTACATATACAGAAAAAAGTTAAAATAGTAGAGAACTACATGTACCTGGAGTACAGCTTCCCTTATTAGTATCTTATTCAAAATGATACCATTCTATTATCTAAGAAACTCTATATAGATACATTTTATTGCCTAAATGTATACTTCCTTTAGATTATACTCTGTGGTTGTTTGAATGTAATTGGCCCACATAAACTCAGAGTGAGTGTACTATTAGGAGGTGTGGCTTTGTTGGAGTAGGTATGACCTTGTTGGAGGAAGTGCGTCACTGTGGGGGCGGGCTTTGAGTTCTCATAAATGCCAAGCCATGCCCAGTGCCACAGTCCTTTTGCCTTCTGATCATGGTGTAGTCAGCATCACATGTGCCTGCATGCCACCATGCTCTCCAGCATGATAATGAACTAAATTTCTGAAACTATAAGTGAGCCACCCCAATTAAATCTTTTCTTTATAAGAGTTGCTCTTGTATTAGGGGCATAAATATTCAGGATTGAAATCTCATCTTGGTCAATTTTTCCTGAGATGAATAAGTAATGTCCATCCTGGTCTCTTTTAATTGATTTTAGTTTGAAGTCTACTTTGTTATATATTAGGATGCAACACCAGCTTGTTTCTTAGGGCCATTTGATTGGAAAATTTTTTCCCAACCATTTACTCTGGGCCTGTGTCTGTCTTTAAGGTTGAGGTGTATTTGTTGTATTCAGCAGAAGGATGGCTTCTGTTTTTTTATCCATCGTGTTAGTGTGTGTCTTTTTATAGGTGAATTGAGGCTATTGATATTAAGGAATATTAGTAACCACTGATTGATATTTCCTGCTATTTTTGGTGGTAACTTGTTTGTATTTCCTTTCTCTGGGCTTCTCTCTGTGAGATTATTGATTGTTTGTGGTTTCATGAGTGTATCTGGGATCCTTAGGTTGGAGTTTTCCCTCTAATGCTTTCTGAATGACTGGATCTGTAGATAGATATTGTTTAAGTCTGACTTTGTTATGAAATATCTTGTTTACTTCATCTATGGTGATTGTTTTGCAGGATATAGCACTCTAGGTTGGCAGCCATGTTCTTTTAGTGTCTGTATAACTTCTGACCAGGACCTTTTTGCTTTTATTGTTTTCATTGAATAGTCAGGAGTTATTCTGATGGGTCTGCCTTTATAGATAAGCTGGCCCTTTTCTTTCATAGCTCTTAAATTTTTTTTCTTTGCTCTGTATGTTTTGTGGCTTATGTGACAAGCAGACTTTTTTGGGGGGTCATATCTAATTGGTGTTCTGTAAGCTTCTTGTATCTTTATAGGCAGTTCCTTCTTTAAGTTAGGAAAATTTTGTTCCATGATTTTATTGAATACATTATCTGTGCCTTTGAGGTGGTATTCTTCTCCTTCTTCTATTCCTATTATTCTCAGGTAAGGACTTTTCATGGTGTCCCACATTTCCTGAACGTTTTGTGTTATAGGTTTTTTTGCCCATTCCCCAATCCCTCCCAGTCTGCCTTCAGCCTCTCCCCAACCCCATCCCATGATCGCCTCCCAAAAGAGGGCAGAAAGTCCCAAGGTGGATCAGCTCAGCATGGCTCATCCACTTTTGGCAGGTCTGATTTTCTCATCCCAATATCAAGGCTGGGTTAGGCACTCCTGTGCAGAGAATGGGCTAAGGCATTTGGGGTCTGTACCCTCTGCACTAGAGTTTCAGGTGTGTGTGAGCAAAGCCAGCTTTTATATGGTTGAAAAATGTCTAACTTAGCTTCTTATGCTTTCAAAGCAGATGCTTTACTGATTGGTTTGGCTCTCCAATCATGGCACATATACTTTAAATTCCTTAATACATGCTCATCAGGTTAGCCACTGAAAACAATGGCAGATCAGCTCTTCTGTTCTTTCAGTTTGTTAAGTTTCAGAAATTAAGTAGATGTCACCAAACAAATCAAATAGTTCTTCAAAAGAGCTCTGCTTCGATCTAAAATATTAAGAAATGGAGTAAGACACAGTCTTGGTCTTATATCAGTTTAAGTTGGTAATTTCATTATCTTAAGAAACTTTTACCAGTGAGTATTGTATGTGCATATAGGGGCCATGACTTGGAGGGAATTATGTTAGTTTTGTTTAATTATTATAAACAAAGCATATTTCCTTATATTGTCATGCATAATACTTCTGTGAATCTCTTAGGAACCAACCTTAACACAAGCTGTCATTCACTTATACTGTATCATGAAGGTATCTTGTCTATAGATGACTTTTAGGTATTGCTGTATGCTGAAATGCTGACCTGGACAATACCTTCTCTACATGCACTATTTCTCCATAAACCCTCTCCTGCCTTATGGCTCGAATATCACTGATGCACCAGTATTAATTAAATTGCATACTCCAGCAGAGACATATATAAAAACATAATATATAAGCTTAGATATACATCTCTTTTTGAGTGTCTAAGAATGGTCATTGCTTCTCTATATTGTTTATTGCATGTCCCTAGAGGTAAAACACCACAAGAGAACATGATACAAATGTCTTGTCTTTTAAAAATTATTTACATTTTATTACAATGTAATAAAAATATTGCACTGTTATGATTTCATATAATCATCCAGTAAAAAGGCATTAGGCTAAAAATAAAATTAAAAAAAAAAAGTTGCCATGGTCATGATGTCACACATTCTCTCTCTTCCTCTGTGTGTGTGTGTGTGTGTGTGTGCACACATGCGGATATGCACATATTTGAAGGGAGAGGTAAAGGTTTATATAATTTATTTATATAATTTATTTTACATTTGGACTGAAGTTTTCTCTCTCTCCCAGTTCCTTTCCTCCTCCCCCCTCCCCCCAATATACTCCTCCTCTACTTCTGTTCAGAAAAAGGCAGGCCTCTCATGGGTATCAACGATGCATGGCATATCAATTTGCAGTAAGTCTAAGCACCTCTCCTTGTATGGAGGCTGGGCAAGGCAACCCAGTACAATGAATAGGTTCCCAAGTGCCAGCCACAGTGTTAGGGACAGACCTGCTCTCATTGTTAGGGGCCTCACAAACAGACCAAGCTACACAACTGTCACATATCTGTGAAAGAATTAGGTCAGTCCCCGCAGGCTCCTTGGTTTTTGAGTCAGACTCAGTGAGCTCCTACAAGCTAGGTTAGTTGACTCTGGGTTTTCTTGTGATGTCCCTAGCCCCTCTGGCCTCTATGATCCCTTCTCTTTCTCTTCAGCAGTATTCCTCAAGCTCAGGCTAATGTTTGGCTGTGGATCCATCAATTACTAGATGAAGGCTTGTAACAGCTTACTACAAGTTTCCAAATAATGATACAGAGACTTATTAGTTTTTAAAGGCTGGCCTTAGCTTAGGCTTGTCCCACTAGCTCTTTTAACTTAAATTCATCTATTTAGTTTATATTAACCTATGTTTTGCCTAGTGGTATTTTGCCTTTCTTACATTCTGTATATCTGATTCCCTTCATGTCTCACTGGTATTTTCCTGGGCCTCAGTTATCTCTTCCCACTTCCTCTCTCTTTTCCCAGAAATTTCACCTATACCTCCTGCCTAACTATTGGCTGTCCAGCTTTTTATTACATCAGTCATAGCAATACATTTTCACACAGTGTGTAAATATCCCACAACAAAGGCTCTCTGATGACAACCGGAGTTGTCACCAATCTGCTCACAGGTATCTTTTCTATTGCTCGCCACCTCACTTTTTCTATGTATAGCATTTCACACGGGTGCTGGTGATCTGAACTCAGGTTGTTATGCCTGTCACTCAAGCACCTTACCACAGAGCTATCTCATTTGCTCCCAGACACTATTTTTTTAACCCAGTCTCCTGCAGTTCTGTTCTAATGCTATTCTATATTTTCTAGAAATCATGTTTCTTGGTCTCTGCTTTACTCTGTGTCCCCACTTCCCATTTCTAAGATTGATCAGATGTTTTTCTACAATGTCTCTCACCTGGGATTTTAGTGGCTTATTTTTATTTATATCTATGTGTGTATGTTTGTATGTGGGTATGTGCACATGAACAAGAAGTACCTGTGGATGCCAGAAGAAGGCAATGGATCACAAGTTAGAGTTATAGAAAGTTGTGAGCTTCTCAATGTGGATACTAGTATAAAAACCCAGGTCCTCTGCAATAGTAGAACATGCTATTTATTGCTAACTCTTAAATCACTAAGTGGGATTAATAACCCAAACCTGTTTTTCATGATGAAGCTACTGTTTAGGTTTAGGAGGAAGACCACAGAGGTAAATGACTGCTCTCATCATACTCCACCAAGGGTATATACAACTAAAGTGATATATTTTAGACACTGCCACGACAGCTACTCTTTTATTCTGTACCTTTTTATAATGAAGGTAGGATGCACATCCCACTCTTTGGTCCCCTCCTTGAGGATGGAACATCTTTACAAACAATTTGGAATTCACCGTAGTTGAATCTTAAATGCCCCTAAAGCTAAGGGGTTTGGGGCTTGGTCCCCAGGGTGGTGCTTCTGGGAGACAGTGTAACCTACATGTTGCTAGGAGTTGTGGCTTAGGGCTATAGAATCTTGGTCCTTTCTCCATCTCTTTTGCTTTCCCGTCATGGTCATGAGGTGAGCAGCTTTGCTCTTCCATGTATTTCGGTCATGATACACACTGCCTCATGTTGCTTTAGGCTCATTACATGAAGAAGCTATAAAGAGCCCATGTAAGCAACTAGCCAATTAAAAGGTTAAAATAATTATTGGTATTTGTTCCGACAGTTACTAGATGATTTAGTGCCATATCTTAAAAGCCAAGTCATTAACCACATCACATTCAGGAGCAAGCAATGTGTTTTCACACTTTAAACTGATGGATTTAACAACTCAGAAAAAGGAAAACTGTCTCAGAACAGTTTGAAACGTTTTGTGCATTTGCTCCTCTCCCTCAAGGAAAGGGAAGTAGTCAACATCTGTGCTTACAGAGACTGAATGGAACTGTCACTTCCACTTCAACTTTTAGACAACATTTACTACTGAAGCAATTCAGGCCAGAATTTTTCGTTCTGGGAAAGTTCTTAAATGATGACATTATTTTCTTTAACAATTATTCAGATCTTTTATTTCTTCTGCTGCTGTTTTCAAAGGCTACTTTTCCCCCTAGTAAATTTGTTCATTTTATTTAAATTGTCAAACTTACTGAGTTAGGACTATTTATAATATATTTATTCAGCATTTTATTGTAGATATTTCAAGCAATTAAAATTTTTGCAACAGGTTGAATTTTACAGTAAACACACATGTATTTTTCTACTGGATTGCACTATCAGAATCTCATATTGAGTACGTATCTGTCAACTTATCACTCATGATTCTAAGCATCTATCTTAATTTTTGGTGCATTTCAAAGCAGATAATACACATGGTGAACTTATGTGTTCTATGCATGCCACTAACTAGAGTAGAATAAACATGAGCTCTTTCCCCATTGTTGTTTGATGTTTTCCTTTTAAGTAATATTCTCAATGACATATACAAGAAGTGAATGACCATTGAGTCCTAATGGATGCACACATTTACTTAATCTAAATTCTATCAAGATAAGTGTTTTAGTTAGGTCTACTGCTGTGAAGAGACACCATGACCATGGCAATGTTTGTTTTTTAAACTCTTGAAACACAGATTTATTTTTTCTGAAAGTTTCTAATGTAATGTAAAGGATATATAAGTATTTAGGAAATTATTTTTCATATGAATGTTTAAAGGGTTTTCATATTTCACAGTGAAGCAATACCTGAAAAAAGAGCCAAAACAGACAGCTGAAGAGTCTGTACAGGACACTGCAGGTGAGATGCCGGGTGGATGTGCACTGTAGGTGAGACGCTGGGTGGATGTGAATGTCAGGTGTATCCACACTAGTGACATAAAAAGAGTAGGATGTTGCTTTATGCTCAGAACAGGCATTAGCTGGATCAAGAGTAAATTATTTACTTTCTTAACATATCTGAAATGCAGACTTGCTTAAGAAATTTCAAATCTGGAACTACATTGTTTGAAAAAAATTGAGCTTATTTAGTTTTGGGCCTAGGTGTGTGTGAAGCATTTGTATAAGTTAGATATTTTGCCTTGTGTCTTATATGTGTCCTCTGACATTGCAAATGGCACTTGTTATAGAATGGACTTTCAGTTTTATAACAATGTGTCATATTCTACATGTTAATATCATTATATATGCCAACGTTACTAAAGTGTTATGTTACTCATTTTTCATTTGTTAATTTTATTTTTAATAATGTAATAATGCCCTTCTACATTTTGTACATTTAGATAGTATTTTCATGATCAGGTACTGCTTTCCTTAATCATCTTCTATGCTAAAGTGTCTATGTTGTTGTACAATATTCTATGATAGACTCACCCACTAATTTCTAAATAATTAATACTTTTTTCTTCAGTATTCCTAGGGATTGAACAAAGGGTTCTGTGAACATTCTTGGCAATTGCTCTCTCATCATTAGCTACATCTCCAATGCAATTTTTTTGTTTTACTAAATTTATTTTATACCCCAGCAAAAGGCTCCTCTCCCTGCTCCTAACCCCGTCCTTCAGCCACCTCTGTCCCCACCTACTAATATACTCCATGGCAACTCTTATCAAGAAAACATCCAATTGAAATGGCTCACTTATAGTTTCAAAGGTTCAGTCCATTATCATCATGGCAGACAGCATGGCAGCATACAGGCAGACTTGGTTCTGGTTACATCTTGGCATTGAGGCAACACAAAGTTGGCTGAGACACTTTGATGATATCCTGAGCATAAAAGCTTTCCCCCACAGTGACACACTTACTCCAGCAAGGCCATAACCACTCTAACAGAGCCACACCTCCTAATGTGTCACTCCGTATGAGATTATGGGGGACAATCACAGTTAAATTACCACAATAAGAAACATTATTTTCCTCCCAGAAGGACCCAGGCAATCCCTAATGCCAACATTCTCCAGAGGCAACCATTCTTTCAATAGGTTTAACCATAAATTAGGTTGACTATCCTAGAAATTATATAAATGCAATGTACGGTATGCTATGCTGCGTAAGGCTTTATCTTTCAGCACATTGTTTTAAAAATTAATCTAGGCTTTGTATGAATTGGTTCTATGTGTTTTTACTGCTGAATATTTTCTATTGTAGACATACATCAGTGTCTTTACATAATGTACAGCTACTAAATTCCTGGACTGCTTCATGAGGCTACTATGCATACAGTCCTACAAACAGTATTCAGAACTTTTAAAGATGTTTTTCTCTTAGGTAAGCACATGCAGATAAAATTGCTGGTCTGTGGGGTAGTTGAACATTTTCAGAGAAACCTTTCTTTCCAACATGTTTACCATTATTCTATAGGAATGCTACCCATTTAAAAATTTTGATTTTCATTTTGTTGAAAGTGTTTACAAGTTTTAGAGTTTCCTGTTGAAGGCTTTAGGGTCCTATGTGCAAGTAGGGTGATCTGACTTCTTTCTTTGCTGTTTCTCCCTTTCTCTCTCTTGCATTTCTGCTATAGCACAGACTGCAAACACTATATTGAATAAAAACATAAAGAATAAACACATTTGTCTTATTTCTTATTTTGATGAATACCTGAGTTATTCTGCATTTGGAAAAATGTTGGCTATTGGTTATCATGGTGAGGTTTGCTGTTTCTGCTGTGAGCTTCTTTAGGGCTTTTATCATGAAGGGATCGTAAACTTTATGAAGGGTCTTTTCTGCCTATTTCCCATAGGAGAAGCTGGGGAGCAGAAGGGGAAAAGAAGAGGGGCACAAACAATCAAAGTACATGGGACACTTGAGCTATGACACTGACACTGATAAACCCAAAATGATGGGGACCTTTTCTAGAGCAGCAATCCCATTTCCCAAGTTACTATACAGAACATAAAATCTTAGTTGCTTTGTGTGCTCTTCAACATTTGGGAATGATGGGCTTCTTGATTTTCATCTAAAAAACTACTGGTTATTCCTAACAGTTTTAATTGACATTTTGGTGACTAATGATTTCAAGTGGCGTATATTTTAAAGTAACATGTGAACTGGAAGCCTGTCAGTGAATAGTGATGGGAAATAAATATTCTCCAACCTCAAATTAAAACTAGGAACTAGTTATTGTTTCATTTCTACCCAAAAGAAAATTAGTGGAAACCAAATATACTCCTGCACTTTTTAAAAATAAAGTCCACAAACATATTAAATAAAATGTACAAAATTGAATAAGTTGCAATGTACTGGAAAAGAAAATAATGAGATAAACACTTCCTTGCACTAAGACTGTCTTGTCCAATGCTATAAAATCTTAATACCATAAATAAGAGAAATGTAGAGTATTTATCTGTGTGTCCATGGCTCAACTATTAACAGCGCAGTCTAGAGCTGTGCTGACTAAGTTTCATGAAGTCTTCAATCCTAATGACAATGTTTGGTGTTATGATCTATCCAGGAAAAAATGGTGGCTCAGAATCTAGGATATTGTGTGTGTGTGTGTGTGTGTGTGTGTGTGTGAGTTGTGTATGTTGGTGTGTTCTTTCTGCTACTGGACTGTGGTGGAGTTATTATTGAGGATTTCCATTTTTTCTTCAACTTCTATCATTACACCATAGTTTTGTATTTTTCTTTTCATGAAGCAATCTTAATATACTTCATTTTAGGCCATGGGGTCCACATACACAAATGTACTACTGATATATCTGTATGCATTTCCATTGCTACTGTTATGATTTGTACTTATATTTTTCATACTGTGAATGAACATTATTCTTTTACCCTTACATTTATTACAAATTTTTAAACTATTTTAGCATTCTAATGTGTATTTGTTTTTAAAGAAATAATAAACACCAGCTCCTTTCACAAACTTCAACATTCTTTTACCTTTTCTTTCCCGCTGTTACTATGCACTTTGGGCCTGTTGAATTTTTTAAAAAAATAATTTTATGTGTACAATTGTGTGCTCAAGTACATGTATGTGTGCCATGTGCATGGAGGAGCCTGAGAAGGTCAGAAAAGGCATTGGAGACTCCAGAACTGAAGGGAAAAACCAGAGAGAAGCAGATGCTAGCCTGACAGAGGAAGCAAGATTAGAAGGCTGTAATGAAAAAAGGTACCAATCCATGTGGCTAACCATAGATAGGAATAATGGGCTAAATTAAGGTGTAAGAATGAGGAATTAAGAAGCCTGAGCTGTAGGCCAAACAGCCTTTGTGTGATTATTTGGAAACAAGTGGCTGCAGACCAGCCAGGGCAGGACAGAGAAACCTACTGACTACAATCTATAGCATAATTTATGTATCTTATAGCAAAAATATACAAAATAGCATTTCATTTAGAGTAATTGCTAGAACACCAAGGAGCAATGTTACCTCAGGAACAAAATGCCACAGGTGCTTATTATTACTCAACCAGGTACATCATAAGCTCTTCTCAAACCTTGCAAAGAAATCTCCCTTTCTTACTACTGATCCCAAGGAATTTACATTTGTTTCTTGAATAATAAATAAATCAACTTAAAAGTCATATTCAAAAATTACCATGTGAAATCTTTTTCACTTGGTCTTTAAGGCCTAGTGGGAAGAGGAATATCTACGTCACTGATGCCCAGGTGTGTATTAGCTGGATATGCCTCGTGGTGCCCTGGAGAACAAACAGCTACAAGCTTCTGCAGGGACACCAGATGCCTCAAACTTGCAGCACTCTATCAGGTGTTTATCAAACACAAAAGCCAGCACCTTCAGATTTACAGATAATATATGGCTTTTTACTTGAAAATATGCTCCATGTAACTCTAGTCTAAAACTTTCTTCATGTACTTTTATATTGAAATTCCAGAAAAGAAAGTGTCAATGTGAAAACTAGCAAAGTTTTGTAACTATATGCAAAGTGCTACTGATTTCTAGTACACACTGAAACTCTTTTCCCATGGTCGGAGGATCAATCACTGAGGAGGAGCCAGCGGTGGCGGGTGACTGGGAGAGCAGCTCCACACAGGAGCTCGTATGGGTAGTACTAGTTAAACTTGATGAATTTAACAAAAAAAGAGATACAGGTTAATGAAGGGGCTCTGTAAAATAAGGGAGATGAGATAAATATGACTAAAATACATTGTTTTAAAATTCTCAAAGCTCTAATAAATTTTAAAAAGAATTATGGTACAAAATACATTCTCTATTTTTAACGGGGCAGTTCTGATATAGTTAAGCGGGGTTAAACACCAGCACACATTTCTAGTACATGTGAACTCGTTTGGCTCACTAGCATTTAAGTACTAATAAAATGACCTTTAATCATGTGATTCAATTTAAGCCACAAGTCTTTTCTTGTGAGAATTAGTTTAAAAGTTCAATGTTACCTCAGGATCTCTCAAGTTCCGAGTAAAATTCTAAAGCATGTATAGCAGGGCTCTCATCATTATTTGACACAGAGGCACAGTCCCTCAGACAAGGTCTCCCTGAGAAAATCTGAGAGCAGACACTAATTCTAATTCGTTGGCTTTGAAGTGTCAGCCAGGCTCTGTAAGCACTGTGGAGGTTGGGTTTGCTCACTTGTTCACACTCTCTCCTATACAGCTCCTCTCTCTCTAAGCCCCCCCTCCCAGTTTCTTCTGAGACAGTGTTTCTTATAGCCCAGGTTGGTCTTGAATTCAGTTTGCAAAAAATAGTCTAGGATGATGGTGAATTCAGTTTGTAGCTGAGGATGACCTTCAACTTCTAATTCCACCTCTCAACTACTGGAACTTCAGGAAAGTACTATCATGCTAGTAGAAATTTTTCATGGAATTTTACCTCAGATCTGTCATACTCTAGACTGAGTGGGGGTACCTGAGTCTATTTGATTTTTCCCTCTCACTTATGGAACACATAGTTGGAATGTGTATTATGTATATGTATTTAACGGCAGGCAGAATTCCCACCTTGAGCATTCAAATAATTCAAGAATGTGAATATAGAAAAAGTTTCTGTTCAAATTATTTTTTCCTTTTCCTTCACTATGCTATTATTTTTCAAATTTTGAGTGAGCTTTTAAAACTAATAAATAAAATTTTAGGATAATTTTTATTCTTTTTTATAACCTAGCTTTCTGATGTCCAGCCATAAAAAACATTATAAGCCACTTACTCAAAATAGGTATAAGGACTTCTTAGCATTAATGATAGAAATTTGAACATTTGGTAAATAACTTTATTTCATGCTTGAAGAAACTATTTTTATAACTAGGGAGAAAAGAGTAAGCATAAAAACACATTCATGTAATAGTTGTGATAATTCCTGTAATTTCACTGCTAATTTATAGCTTCATATTTTTAATCTTGAAAATTTTTCTTCAAAAGTATAAATTTCTTCATTGTATGATTACAGAATGAAAAATTTATTACAAAAGTATGTGCTAAAACTAATTTTTACAAAAACATTACAAACAATAAAACTTCTTTCTCTAAAAAAGTGTTGGAGATCCAACTTACACATTCTCCCATTATGGTACTTAATAAACTGTATATAAATTAAAATAAAGTATGTATTTAATTCCTTGGCCACATAGCAGGCAAAATCCCAGCAATCAGGCTATTTGTCCTGTAGTTAGTGAGCCATAGCAATAATGATTTTAAAAATCTGTGTATGTACTCTGTCCTTTACATATGGAGAAACTATCCTCAGTGATGCTCTCTGGACTCATCTTGCTTAACATTTAAACTCTGTCTCCAACTCAACATTCCTCCTACCCCAAACTCAACAGACCTCATTCCTAATTAAGACACACCCTTATTAGAGACATATGCATCTGCTTATTTTCTGCATCCCTCATAGATTCTCTCTAGGACAACCTAGCTGTATTTAAGGTTATTTAATTAGCAGGAATTGAGGTGTTATGTGTGTGTGTGGGGGGGTAAGTACAGCCAGAAAAGGAATAAGCTATTGTTTTTTTTATCAGATTAGTATTTCTGCAAAATCATGTTAGTTCATTCAAGACAATAAACTTTTTTTTTTTTTGACCAAATGGGACTTATATGGAAGAAGTACAAAATGCAAAAATTATCTGTTTTTATAAAAATAGAGAAACAGAAGGCAGTCCTAAAGGTTGTCTTGTTTTTCTTCAGTAGGAAGAAAACACAAATGACTGAGAACATTTACTACTCTAGTGAAAGGTTGGCATCAGTCTTCTAAGCATTGGTCAGTGCCTATGTTAATTGTAAGCAGCATAGTGCACAGTGAGAGATGGGCCTGATTCTAAGCTACTTGAAGTTCTGTGAAGATGCAGAATGAATGACATTTAAAAAAATCACTTAGCTTTATTTTACTGAATAGAGTCATATAACACAATAGTATTTTCAATTATGTGATAGCTCATAAAATATGTACAAATTCAGAGAATATTGAGATTGTATGCTTCTGGATACTGAGAATTTAAAGTTTCCATTGAAAAGAAAATCTATCTAGTGATATTCCAATTATATATTTTATAATGAATTAGATTCATTGCTTCCTGCATGCCTAGTAATTCCATCAAAAGATGATTATTTCTTTTGAATCATGACTGTAGGAAGAAATGGCAAAATTTTTACCAGTGATATTTATTTAAAAAACAAGACAATGGGCCCATTATGCTTGCATGCATTGGTCACTCCATGTACAACTGGTATTTGAAAGAAAGATAATAAAAATGCATATAAATATTAAGATAAAATTATATGCTTTTCCTTGTGAATTTTGTAATGCATTAGGGCCAAAAATTGTCAAATGAATTCTACAAATCATACAAGGCAGAGTAATAAAATGTTCCTATTTAATGTGTCAAACAAATTAAAAATATACTTGGCCTTTGAAACATATTCTGATTATTAGATTTTATTACAAAAAACACAATGAAATGTACTGGTCTAATTGGGGGATGTGAAAATATTATTTGGTAGGCAGTTGTACACCTTCAAGTCTATCACTTGGGAGACAGAGGCAGATGAATCTGTGAGTTCAAGGCCACACTGGCTAACAGAGTGAGTTCCAGGACAGCCAGTATTACACACACACACACACACACACACACACACACACACACACACACACACACAAAACCTGTCTCAAAAAATAATGGTTAAAAACTAAAAAAAATATTATTTGGCTTGTATAAAGTACAAAAAATTTCAATTGAAGAACATATTTTTGGCACATAAATAAGGTAGTTAAATATACTAGTTCAAATAAGACCAAAATAATTTATTTTTTAAAAATGTGCCTTTTGTC
>PVIH01007800.1:26125-97197 GCA_004025045.1 Sigmodon hispidus
GTAATAGCAAGAACCTGGAAACAACCTAGATGTCCCTCAACTGAAGAATGGATTAACAAACTGTGGTACATCTACACAATGGAATACTACTCAGCAGTAAGAAAAAATGATATCCTAAAATTCGCAGGCAAATGGATGGATTTGGAGAATATCCTCCTGAGCGAGGTATCCCAAACTCAGAAAGATAAGCAGGGGATGTACTCACTCATTAGTGGTCTCTAAACAAACAAACAAGAAAAAAAGCCAAGCATGCCCAAGCGGCAAACCACAACCACTGAACAGCTTGGGATCAGAGACACCCTGGACTGACCCTTCAGATCCCACTCCAACTATAGGAACACCTGACTCACTCTTGAGGGAGGGGGGACAAAACTGGATTTGACCAGGAGTGGAGACTGATCCAAGAATTATTGGGTCAGTGGGACCATAGGATTGTCTGCTCCCTGCCAAGGGAGGGGATGGGGAGTTGCGGAGAAGAAAAATGACCTGATGTGGTGGGAGGGGGAAGGGACCTTGAATAAGGATATACAAGGATGGAAAAAAAAAATTCAGAGGGAAAGCTGAACACAAATATATGTGTAGCAATCTTATTTGCATTATCACCCTTGATAAGTCATGCTTATGATTTTTATCTTCTTTATAGTTATTGTTAACTTTTCAGCATTTTAAATTCATTTTACTGTTTTTTTGATAAATATAAAATAAATAAAGAAGAAAAAAAAATGTGCCTTTTGCTAAAGTCTATAGTATACTTAGAGTTCTGTAAGTGAATGATAATAAAGCATTATGTACACATTCTTCTATACAGTACTCTAGTACATGCATTTTATCTGACATGCCACCATGCAATCTGTGAAACACAAAACAGTAACTTTCACAGTTGCTGACCTTTAGTAGAAAATATAAACACCAGGTGCAGTTCTCTCCAAGATTAGCATTTCAGAACGTACACATCCAATATAAATCAAACTCTGGTATAATCTTGTTATAAGATACATATTTCAGTGATGCTGGTACAGCTGAAGATACATTTGAAATGATTTAGAAATACACAGGATGTCTCATTACACTGTAGTCAAAATTCATTTCAGTTTTAGACATTAAAAAGAACCCATTAGTCTTAAAATATCAACTGCTTCCAAGATATTTAGATCTATATTAAAGACAAGAATTTGCTGCCCTGAGATTATTCAAATGAATGTGAACCATAAGCCATGAAGATTAACTCCAAAAAGCACTTCAAACCTGCTGTCAACAGTGGTAACAGTACTAGAACACAATATAATTTCCTGAAACAGCTGTATGCAAACATTAAAAAACAAAACAAAAAACCCAAACAAAACTCAAACCTATTCATTTCTTATAGTCATTCCCATTATAACTTTAACATTTCATTTTGAGTTTTACTTGATTCATTTTTAAAAAATCTGAATTATCTCATTTCTGGCCCATTTAAAAAAAGTGAGTATTTAAAATTTCAGAGACTAAAAATTTGAAAAAAGTTCTATTTAACAAAGTTTAAACAATACATGCAAACTTTGTCAGAAAAAGAACATAACTTTTGAAAATAAATGAAAAAAAATTACAGGCCATACATGCAAGAAAACTAGGAGGCTGACTACAGATCTTCCCTTCTCCCTGTTCTCCAAGTCTCATCCCTGCAGCAACCTGCCCTGACCCCCTCTCACTCACTGTCCCCATCTCCTGTGCATCTCATGGGTCTCCATCTAACCTCCCTCCCCCACTTAGTGCTGTGTCCCAGAGTCCAACCCCACCACCCCTCGCAGGTACCACATTTTAACGCAAGGGCCCCCCTAGCTAGGAAAACAAGTAGGTTGAAGGAGGATCCCTCTTCTCCTTCAGAGCCATTCCCCCAGCTCTGTAGCAGAGAACCTGTGGTCTCCCTTTCCTCTCTGACCTCATCAACAAAGGACCACAAAGAACATCCCCACCTTCCTTCCATACCTCATCCCATTATCCCAGCCTTCAAAACAAGCAGGCATTTACTAGGAACACAAGAGCTGACGATGGCCAGAGAAACAAATCCACAGAAAATTTTCTCTCAGATACAACACAGTCACCACAGTCTCCTAAGTCCAGGGAGGAAGCAGAAAACAAGAAACAAAACAATCACCCAACAGAGACCAAACCAGGTATCATCACCCAGACCTAAAATCATGCCAATACCAGATGCCTAGAGGTCAGCATCAAAACATAATGAGTAATAGCCAGGACAGTGTCTCTACTAGTGACCAGCCACCCTACCACAGTAGCCACTGAATATTGCAACATAGCTGAAGTCCATGAAAAAGATCATAAAACAGCCTGTATAAAGATGACAGAGGCCAAAAAAGAGAAAAACGGCTAAATTTCTTAAAAAAAAAAAACAGGAAAACACAAAGAGTAGAAGGAAATAAATAGAAAAAACAACTGTTCAAGATCTGAACATGAAATAGAAGCAATAAGGATAGCACAAGCAGGAAATTCTGGAAATAAAATTTTGAGAATTTAAATAGGAACTACAAAGGCAAGCTTCACCAACAGAATACAAAAGATGGAAAAAAGAATCTCAGGCATTGAAGATACAGCAGGAAAAAAATCTGATACAGTCAAAGGAAACGTTAAATTTAAAAATCTTCTGATAGAAAAAAAAAAGCCAGGAAATCTGGCACACTCTTAAAAGACCAATTCTAAGAATAAAAGGAGTAGAAACCTAGCACATAAGCCCAGGAAATATTTTCAATAGAATCATAGATTTTCCTAACAGAAAGAACGGTCTAAAATGGTGTAAGGAGCATACAGAACTTCACCAAATAGATTAGAGCAGAAAATAAAGTTCCCATGGCACATAACAATCAAAACAGTAGTTGGACAGAACAAAAAAAAATATTAAGAGCTCCAAGGGAAAAAAAACCAAGTAACATACAAAGGCAGACCTATTAGAATTATACCTGATTTCTCAATGGAGACTAAAAACCAAGAAAGTTGTGAAAGATATACTGCAGACTCCATATTCGAGGGTCAGGACATTAGGAAGGGTGAGAACCACAAAAAAGGAAGGAAAAAATATCCATGTTAACAAAATCAGAAATTAAAAAGGGGACAGAACACCAGACACCAAGGAAATCTAGAGAACCATAAGGACATACTTTAAAAATGTACTCTACCAAAATGGAAACTCTTGAAATGGATAATTTTCTAGATAGATACCATTTACCAATGTTAAATCAAAATCAGATAAGCAATTTAAGCATGCTTATAATGCCTATTGTAATAGAAGAAATTAAATGTCCAACAACCAAGGAAATCTCAGAGCCAGATGGTTTTAGCACAGAATTCTACCAAACTTTCAAAGAGTTAACATCAATACTCCTCCAACTGTCCCACAAAATAAAAACAGAAGAAACACTGCCCAATTTATTTTATGAGACTACAGTTACCCTGATACAAGTCACATAATGATTCAATAAAGAATTAATTACACACCAATTTTCCTTAGGAACATAGATGCAAAAATATTCAATAATAACTTGCAAACCTAATCTAAGACATGAAAATAATCATATGCCATGATCAAAAAGGCTTCATCCCAGGAGTACAGGGATGGTTCAATGTATGAAAATCAATAACAAAATGAAAGAAAAACATACACACACACACACACACACACAATAATCTCATTAGATAAAGAAAAAACTTTTAATAAAATCTAACACCCTTTCATGATAAAAAGTATTAGAGAGATCAATAATACAAGGAACATACCTAAGCATAATAAAAGCAATATACAGCAAGCTGACAGCCAACATCAACTTAAAAGGAGAGAAACTCGAAGCAATTCCACTAAAATCAGAAACAAGACAAAACTGTCCACTCTCTACATACCTATTCCATATAGTACTTGAAGTTCTAGCTAGAGCAATAAGAACTGAAGGAGATAAAGGGAAAACAGACTAGAAAGGAAGAAGTCAAAGTATGTTTATTTGTAAATAACATGAAGTAAACATAAATGACCCTAAAAATTACATCAGGGAATTCCTACACTTTTCAGTGCAATGTGGCTGGATATAAGATTAAATCACAAAAATTGGTAGCCCTCCTATATACAAATGACAAATGGATTGAGAAAGAAATCATTAAATAACACCTTTCACAATGCTTCAAATAAATAAAGTATCTTGGGGTAACTCTAACCAAGCAAATAAAAGACTCATATGATAAAAATTCCAAATCCTTAAAGAAAGAAAATGAAGAAGATACCAGAAGATGGAACGATCTCCCATGTTCATGAATTGGTAAGATTAACATAGTAAAAATGACCATCCTACCAAAAGCAATCCACATTTCAATGCAAACTCCATCAAAATTTCAACACAAGTCTTCACAAATGTTGAAAGAATAGTTAGTTCTCAACCCCACATAAAAGTACAAGAACCCCAAGATAGCTAAAATAATATTAAAACAAAAAAACTGTACGAGGTCTCTCCATTCCTGATCTCAAGTTGTACCACAAAGTAATAATTTTTTTTTTAAAAAAATCACATAGTAATGGCATAAAAGGACACAGTTATCAATGGAATCAAAACCAGATACACTGAACCTGATAGAAGAGAAGGTGGGGAATAGCCTTGAACTCATTGGCATAGGAGACAATTTCCTGAACAGAACACCAATAGTACAGGCACTAAGGTCAACAATTAGTAAATGGGACCTTATTAAACTGAGAAGCTTGTGTAGGGTAAAGGACACTGTCAGTATAGGACAAAGTAGCAGCCTACAAAATGAGAAAAGATTTTGACCAATTCTACATCTGATAGAGGACTAATATCCAAAATATATAAAGAACTCAAGAAACTAGATATCAAAAACCAAATAACCCAATTAAAAATGAGGTGTATATCGAAACAGAATTTTCAATACAAAAAACTCAAATGGCTGAGAACACTTAGAATGTTCAGCATCCTTGGACTTTAGGTTAATGCAAATCAAAACTACTTTGAGATTCCATCTGACACCGGTCAAAATGGGTTAAGAATAATGCAAGCCACAACTCACGCTGGCAAGGACGTGTAGCAAGAGGGGTATTCTTCCATTGCTGGTGGAAGTACAAACTGTAGAAATCAGTATGGTGGCTCCTCAAAAAGTTGGATATTGATCTATCTCAAGATCCAGCTATACCATTCTTGGTCATATACCCAAACGATGCTCATATTACCACAGATATACTTGCTCAACCATGTCCATTACTGCTCTTTTTAGAAATTGGAAATGGCCTAGATGTCCACCAACATATGAATGAATAAAGAAAATGTAATGCAAACTGGGACAGAATTAGAAAAAAAAAGTCATCCTGAGTAAGGCAATCCAGACCTAAAAAGAGAAATATGGTATACATTTGCTTATATTTGGATATTAGGTGTTACATATCAGTGCCTTATTCAGCCATCATCAGAGAGGCTTCCTCTTACAGCAAATGGGAGACCTGCAGCCAGCCAGCCAGCCAGCCAGCCAGCCACACACACACACACACACACACACACACACACACACACACACACACACACACACACGGGGTGGGGGAGGAGGGGGCGTGGCACATACAGCTTGAAACAAGATGTCTCCATCAAATCTGTCTCCTCAGAGCTCAGGGAACTCCATAGAAAGGACAGGTGGTGCTGGGGAGACAAAGGGGATGGAGGACACCAGGAAAACAAGGCCCTTTCTGAGCAAGGCTCTTAAGAACTCATAGAGACCGAAGCAGCAAGCTCAGGGCCCATACTACTCTGTACCAGGCCCCCACATATACTACAGCTTTCAGTTTAGCACTTTTATGGGACTCCTGAATGTATGAAGAGTGTGTCTCTGATTCTTGTCTGCGCTTGGGGCTATTTTCATTTTTTCTGTTGGCTTAGCTTGGCCAACTTCGATGTGATAGTTTTTAGTTTATCTTATTATATTTTAGTACATTATGTTTCATTGCTATGTCTCAGAAGCCTGTTCTTGTCTAATGAGATACAGAAAGGGAGTGGATCTAGATGGGAGAGAAGGTAGGAAGAAACTGGGAGCAGAGGAATGGGAACTTGTATTCAGATTATATTGAATGAGAAAAAAATTTATGCTTAATAATAGGTAAAACCAGAAAAAGGGAAAAAAAGTTTAATTTGGGAGAAATCACCTAATAATCCATAACATTTCAATTACTATCATATATGCACAACAAATAAACTCTACTCTGTTAAGCTTTAAAATGTATTTTAATCTCATTCCAAATAAAATTTCTAGATACAAATACATTTCATTCAAATAATTTTTAACAAACATTCTGCAACTTAAAATATTATAGGGATTCAATATTTCCATTTATATAACATCAATATATTATATATTTAATATATAATATAAACACAATACATACACACAATCAGCAGGATTACAAAGTAATTTTTAAATTTGATCAGTACTGATAAATATTTTTAGATTAAACATAACTATGTAGAATCAAAGAAATAAAATACAGCAGACTCAAAACGGTGAGCCTGCCAGTTTTCCAATCATTTGAGTGGAACGTTTAAGCTGGGTGGCATATACTTTAAAACAATACTTTTGGCTACGCTCAAGTAGCAGTACTTATAGACATTAGGCATTTATATCTCCATTCAACTTAAAATGACTATGCGGCTTTTCTTACTGTAATATACAGTAGCTTTCTCTTCCTTCTGTTGGGTTTTGTTTGTTTGAAGACATTACCAACAGAAGTGACTTTATTCTTTCCCTCCCTAGAGCATGGCTCAGTTTGAAGATTGCCCTATAGGCAGCAATTAGAGTAGAACAGTACCACAACACCATGACAAGTAACCAGTAACTGGAGTCCTGGGAGTCTCAGACTGTTGGAGGTCTGCATTGTAAACCAAGGTAATCGGAAGAATTACCCCTGCAGATAGCCCTCTCCCATTACTAATACAGTGAGTTACAATTCCAATGCCACAGTGTAACAGTGTAACAACCTATCCTGGGATTTTTAACTATTACAACATTAATTCACCCTGAGAGTACAGAGGAAGCATTCCAAATAAGACACTCCACAAATTCTTTCTCCTTTGTATTTGCATTCTTCTTATGTCAACCCTTCAAGGACACAAATATTTGAATTTAAAGTGTGACTTGGATATCAGTTTTTGACTGAAATTCATGCCACTGTCAGATATTGATGATAGAAAAGCCCAAAAAGGCTTGTAGAGAAGAGGCAAGCAGCAATCCACCATGTCAAAAATGACAGAAGTCCTCGGAAAAGGAGAGGGGTGAAGATGGTTTTCAAGCTGCTCAGGGCCACTGTGATTTGTGTAACAGTCACCTTCATCTTCTCATCAGCTGATGGCAGGTCAGAATAGACAGAGTTGGGAGCCAGGTTATCCACTGGCAATGGAGAGACAGCTTCCGGATAAATCCCCCAGGAATGATTACCTACAATAGTACAGACACAAAACTTGACAAAACAAAGAAACAGGAAAATTTGAAATCCCCTACCCATAGTAGAAACTAAAACGTTTGGTGATACAGTAAATCATTTTGTTGAAAATAAAGCAATAATTTTGCTATCTGTTAAAAGAACACAATTAATTGAACCATATTAAAGAATGTTTTTAAGTAAAAAATCTTTAAAAACCATGCCTGACAAGACTCTTAATTCACTGCAGTAAAATTTGGATATCTATAAAGTTCTGGATCTACCACCTTTGCTGACAGAACAGATTCAATAACTTCCTAGAAATCCTTTTTGCCTCTGTAGCATAACACCTAATGTCTTTCTGAGAAACTACAGATGATGTCAATGGGAGCAACCACAAGTGGCTTTCAGAACTGGGTTCATCATAAGCTTTTCTACCTTTACAAGATATGACTCTCACATTGTAACTGAGCTATCTGCCTGGTACGGGACACAGGTTCTAAGACATATACTGTAGGCTTATCATTAGCTCCTCACTGAGTGAGCTTACTCAGATCATACTTGAGTTTCTTGGCACTTCCAAGCCTGCACAATAGCCAGCTGCCCAATCTAAGAAAACAGAAACAGGGCAACAATGGGCAGTTCCCAGGTACCACCACACAAGGAGACTTGACAGTCCAGGCCTCACTTATTCCCTGAGAATCCTTCCCCCTTTCTACATAAGTGACCTAAAGTCAAACTCTCTACACAATCCTGCAGTCCAGCCAAGCTTATAAAGATCTGTAATAATTTAAATGTTAGGCATTTAACTTGCCTGCTTCTACATTAACATCTAAACAAGTGCTTACCCACATTGCTTGAAAAATCTGGAAATTAATATTAAAATAATAACCCATATAATCAGAAAATCAAAAAAAGCACATATATACTGAACTTCTAAAATCAAGACCAATTAACTTCTAGGAATAAAACGTTCCCTGATTGATTCCTCCTAAAGCTACAATGACAGCAGCAATGGCACGAGGTGCATTTCTGTGCCAGGAATGGAAAAGGACTTAACTATAGGTAAAAAGCAAGGGTGTTTCCCAGTTGCCATGGCATGCCTACCTAGTGTTTTCAAAAGCAGAGTTGTGTGAAGCAGCATTACCAGAGGTGCCACATACTGCAGGGCAATGACACAAAGGTAATAAAAGACTCGAGCCACCTGCAACCAACAACATGCTTAAGTATCTAATAGAGCTGACATGTTACCAGTGAGTTAAACTTTCACAAAATCATCCAACTGAAATGTTTATAAGTAATCCTTTCATGGGGAAGAAGATAAAAATTACTCATTTACATTTCACTGTAACAGTAATCTAACTTCAGAAAGGTTCATACACATTTAGAATTTGAAAATATTTCAAAATTTTTTAAAGAAACGTTTCAAAGGTAAAACAAAATACTAAATTCTCTATGGAGAGCTACACAAACATCATAGTAAATAACTGTGTCCGGTAGGCATGTATGAACATGAACTCCTTATATATAAAAACACAATCTTCATTCCATATGAATATATTTGAGGTTAAGTTTTCAACAACATAATATATGAAACATAAAGAAAAAGTTGGGGCCCAACATAGTAAATCTAAAAAGAAAGATGAGTGGATTACAGGACAATAATGGTAATAGATTATTCACATTTTTCTTCTATAAAATCTCTGCTAAGTACTTAAAATTCACATGGTAGCACATGGAAGAATGTTAAAAAGAAGAATCCACCCTTCTAGTCATGAGGTCTGGACAACATACTATAATGCCTTTCTGATTAGATGGGTCTCTGCTCAACAAGGCTTGTCACAGTTTTGCAGCACCCACCCATATTGACATTTACAGCACCAAAGGCAGGACGACAAGCAGGACAACAAGCCAGACCCCTTTTCAGCACCAAAATCAGCTAAGATCTCTGACAAATGTCACCTTACAGTTTCCCCACCTATTTACTGCAAGGATATGAGATGGCTTATGCCATCTTTACTTTCATTTTGACAGCTACAAAACTTACCATTTTCTGCAGCTCAACTGTACTTATTCGGCCTGCTTCTTTTTTCATTTGATCCACACATTTCTGGGCCAAGTTTAAATATGCTTGCAGATGACTTCGCATCATGGCCAACCGCAAAGCACATAACAGGATTATTAACCAGAGTCGCAGAGTATCGAATGTGGCTTCTGTCATTCTATAGATCAAAAAGTTGATACAGTACTCTCAGGGACCACAGCACACTAGCACAGCAGTCATGCTACTGTTCACCAGGCAGCATACAGAAAATCTAAGTTCCTTGGAGTCAACTGGTAGGAGAACAAAAGAGTTCCATTCTGCCAATAACTTATCTAATGGCTTCACTTGTGCAAAATAATTAAGCAAATAAATGTATAATGAAAGTCCAAGTCACAACAGAGTCCCCTTTCTATCTACATACATCTATGGAAGAAATGGAAGCTATAACACAGGCAGTGAGCCTCAAGGCTCTCAGAGATGAAGAGAGTCCCTTAAGGGGACCATCGGTGATCACAGGTGGAACAAATCAAGTCAATGACTCATCTATAATTTGCTATAGTTTTGCCTGTTTATATACTTATTTGGTTGGAGGGATTTCAGTCTCTTGTGTTTCTAATTAGGACTGGCAAAAAATAAAATCATCTTCACATACTACAAAGATGATACCTCACATTTCTCTAAAAGCTACTTAATTAACCTATTATGTTCTAAGCAGTGTCTCAATACCAAGTTTACGATTTTAACACATCTTTTAGCTTAAGACTAGTGGGGGCTTGGAGGAAGCAGAAGACAGAAGCATCTCTCAAGCTCACTAGTCACAGTTCAGCCAAATCAATCAGCTTTAATGACTCTCTGACCCAGAAAAATGCTAGTAGACTGTGATATAGGAAAGATAGCTGATGTTGACATTGACACTCCATATGCACACATACACCTATCTCTCACACACATACTCCACCCTCAGCATATATACATGCATATGCCCTCACCTCTCCCAACACACAAATTTTCCCTTTTGTGTGTTTCTGCCTATTGTGTCATCTTCTTAGTTCCAGCTCCTATTTGGACAATCAGTGTGTGCACAGCAACAGTCATGCCAAGTACCTTGGGGTCTGTGCTACAGATTATAGTAGTAGCAAGCTTGGTCCAGTGACTTCATCAAATTACTCACAAGGTAGCCTTTCAAGCAGAAATCACAGTTCTCACAGAATAATAAAACTTTTAAACACTGAAGAACATCAGAAATTCTGTCTTCAATACCAAAATATTTTTGAATTTTTTTCTAGTAGACTAATTTCTGGAAAGATGTCTTAAGAATATGGTTGTCAGAAAAAAATTCAGAGGGAAAGCTGAACACAAAGTAAATATATGTGTAGCAATCTTATTTGCATTATCACCCTTGATAAGTCATGCTTATGATTTTTATCTTCTTTATAGTTATTGTTAACTTCTCAGCATTTTAAATTCATTTTACTGTTTTTCTTGATAAATACGAAATAAATAAAAAAAAAGTTTTTTAAATAACTAAAAGGTCGCAACTCAAGTTCCTACTGAAAATGAGTCAAGTTTGATAAAAAAAAAAAAAAAAAAAAAAAAAAAAAAAAAAAGAATATGGTTGGCAGGCTTGGCTCTTTATCTGGGTTCTAAGGACCTGAACATAGGTTTTTTTGCTTACTCAGCTGTCAACTTTACCAAACCAGCTACCTTTCCAGCCTGAAAAGATTAAAATAATAACAACCTATAACAATTCATGATAGCTCTTCCCTAAACATGCTCCCTTACCACACCATCTCTTTGTCCAACAGCAAACACCTGGGAAATGTACTAGAGGCCCAAAATAGATGCTATGAAATGGCATGGTATTGAATAGGAAAGGCAGAGAAGATATCAAAGTGTGACTGTATTTGTTAGAAATGGAAATGAGACAAAAACATAATCCATAATCTTTTGTTTCCTTTTTCAAGGTTATGAATGCACATGGATATAAAACTCTAATTCAAACGCATCACTGTCAAGAAAACATAAGCACACAATATTGTAACAATATATTTTCACTACAATAAAAGACAAATGAGTCAGTCACATAGAAGTAAGAATATACAGGATGTAAGGGCATGTACAGTCTTGAAACTTTCCAAGGGATATCTACAAATCTGTTCCCTGGAGTGTGGAATAAGAACTGACTGGTAACACAAGGAAGATGGCTATTTCACAGCCACTAAGAAGAACAAAGTTACTAGAATAAAACAGAAAATGACTGACTCATTTTATAAGTTCAGGATTTGATGTATCAGCTATTAAGTATCTTCTAAGTGTTACAAGTATCTGATAATGTGACCAGAAGGGATGTCTCAGGAAAAAAATGAGAGCTGGGACAAACAATAGGTCCGGAATAGGCAGAAGTCAAGTGTGATAGTCTACTAAGCTACAATCTGAGATTATCAAAAAGTGAAAAAGAAGCCTAGCTATGAGGTGTGTGGAAGCAGATGACAGTTGATCTCTGAGTTCTAGGCTACCTAGGTCTACAGGAAGACCCTACCTCAATCAATCAATCAATCAATCAGTCAGTCAGTCAGTCAAACAATCAATCAAAGTGAATGGAAGAATGACTATTTCCCAGATTCCAAAGTAATAATGGACTTTATGATAACTTCTGATGTTCTCCTCAAGCTATAAGCACAAAAAGTCTGCACATAGCCACACTTTACTTTTTTAGTTCTGTATCAGAATATACCCATGAATTAACACACACTTTCAAATTTCACAGCACCACATTTCTGCTTCTGACTACAAACACTTTTCCAAATACTAACTTGTTTATGCAAGAAGAACACCCATCATTTTCTTTTTGGCTGATAGTCATTATTTCTCTACCAGAAGGACACTGGACTTTAAATAGAAATTATAAACTAAATTATTACTCAGAGACGGAACAAACCTAAGGTTACAATTCTGACTGACTACGGCAGAAGCAAAGAGGAAACAAGGAAGGAAGATGCTTCAGCAAGAAGACCCCAGGCTGCTGTGTATAAACAAAAGGGAAGACAAATGTTGGTACTGCCACCATCGAGAGGAGGGAGAGTTGGAAGAGATAAGAATCTCACTCTGGACCCCAGCCTGATCTTACACTCCTGCTCTCCCTTCCTTAGGTACTGTCTGGCTCCCCCTAAAATGGCCAAGCAACTATTAGCCAAACTATTTAACTTCTGAGTCTGCTATTTAACACAGACAATAATACCAACTACAAACGATAACCATACAGAAGACCAAGATAAAATCAGTGACACATAGCATAACCTGTTTATGACAAATGCTAGTTTCCTTGTTTTTCCTAATTGTATTTATAATTGGTCAAGTTAAAACTATTGTCAAGCTCCAGGTCCAGGTGCAGGGGAGAGGGGGAGGGAGGGAGGAGGAGAGAGAGAGGGGAGGGGAAAGTATATGAGCAAAGAAAGGGATCATGAGATGGCAGGCTGGAGCTTTTGGAAGCTCACTGAATCAGAACAACCACTGAAAGGAACTAAACCCTCCAAAAGTAAAGGACTGACAAATGGTGTGGACAGTTTGTGGAGCCTCTTACAGTAGGATCAGACTATATACCTGCATGAACTGACATCTTGGAGTCCATTCCCTATAGAGGAACACATAACCTAGCCTTAATACTGGGATGAGGGACTTGGATCTACCTCAACTGGATATGCCAGACTGAACTGACCCACCCTGGGACTCATTGCCCTCTGTGGGGATTGAATGGGGGGAGGCTGAGGGAGAACTGGGAAGGACTGGGATGGGGAGCAATGATAGATATAAAAAATAACTTTTTAAATAAAAACTATTATTAATGCCTAGTTGGTTTATTATATGAAGGATAAACATTACTTCCCCAATGGATATTTTCCTAGTTGAAGAAGTTAAAAAAAAAAACAAAAACAAAAACAAAAACTGTCATGATCTCACTGGTTCTATTCTCCAAGAGAAACAAATATATACAAAATTTAAAAGAGGTGCATACATACTACATAATACACACTGAGGTGTCAATGACTACTCAGAGTTTTCTATTTAATTCTGGTAAGACAATAGTGAAATGAATATTACTAACTACTCATTTTCAGAGACTAAGTTACAAGTGTTAGTTCACTAATTCCAGCAATAACCCTGAGAAGTATATACTACTTCATTATTCAGATGGGGGAAACAGAGGCTTAGTACAGTTAATTAAACTGCCTCCAGTGACAATTTTAGTGCGGAGCAAAGCAAGCGTTCCAACCAGCTGTCTAAACCTTTCTAGAACTGTAGCACAGTTCCACAGCACTGTATATAACACACAAAGTAGTTATTAATGCCTTTCAATGAATTGCTTCTATCGTTCCTTGATATCTTACTCTGCTAAAACACAGTTGTCAACTGGGGATATCTGAACGAATATTAATCATAATTTTAAGACATTATTTTAAATTTTTCTAAGTATGTTGTAGATAAGATTTCTCATTTGTTGGAGATAAAAATTGTAGTAGTTATTGTATAAAAATGTTTCTACTTTATTTAAAAAAACATTTTATCCAAAAAACAGGCACGGCAAAAGGAAATGTTAAAAATTTCCACAGATAAGGAAATGAATACCACTTATATTTTCACTGACATTATTTTTCTCCATAAATTTTACAACAGACCAGTAATAAAAAGCATTAGGCAAAGATCTAAATATGAAAAATGACAAGAAAATATAAAATTACAATTAGATATTAGGAGTTAAATCTTAAGGTGTGTACAAACTAATAGTAGTGTAGAGAAGTAATCAATAGAGTTCATTTTTAAAAAGATAAAAAAATGGGTTACATGATGGTCTGCATCTTCAACTTCAAAACCTTTTTAGCATTTCCATTAATATGAAGAAGTAAAGTACATCTTGATGGGCGGTGTGGGGCATGCCTTTAATCCCAGCAACTGGGAAGCAGAGGCAGGTGTGAGTTTCAGGCCAGCCTTGTTTACAAATTGATTTTCAGGGCAGTCAGGGCTACATAGAGCCACCTTGTCTCTAAAAACTAAAAACCAACCAACCAAACCCCAAGAAATAAAGTACCTCAATTTATCAAAAAAAAAAAAAAAAAAAAAACCCAACAACAACAACAACAAAAAAACCCTAAATCCAAAACCCTGAAACAAACAAACAAACAAAGTTTAAATATAAGGTAGGCATCATAGTGGCACATTTCTTTAATTCTAGCAATCAGGAGACAAAGGCAGGCAGATGTCTGTTCAAGACCAGATTGATTCACATAGTAAGTTCCACAACAGCCAGTCCTATACACCGAGACTATCTCAAGAAGCAAACAAGCAAACCTTATCTAAAATATAGTTAAGTGCCATTTAGGAGAGTAGCTTTGATTTATAATGAAAACAAACTCAGCCAAGCCCCCATACTTACAAAGGGACACTTTCTTTCCCCAGTGGAGGGTTCATGATGTAGTCTTTGGTGATTGGTTTAACCCAGAGTAAAACCATAAACAAAGGTGCCAAGAAGTTGATATGAAGTAATGTTCTGAAGGAATATAAGAAACAAACATAAAGATCCAGAAACAAAATGTACCAGTAAAGTGCATATTACATTTTTAATCATTTACTGTTAATCAGGGTCCTGAATAAATAAAATTATCTTAGCTTTTCAGATGAGAACATGTAGAAAGTTAAATGGCTTACTTAGGACCATTTAACAGGGTTAAGAGGGGTATCTAAGACTAAAATTGAGATTTGTTTATTTCTACTCTACATGCATTTTGAAATCCCTTATTAAATCCACAATTCAACGAACAGGTATTTTAATGATTCTCTAATTTCCTATAGTCAGTAATTCCATGGAGATATACAGGAGTCATCTGATAATTTTCAACACAGCTAAATAAGATGCTTGCTCATTACTCAAAAATAATTGACAGTGATTAGCAAAGTCATAATATTAGATGGCATTTGGCAAATGAAACACTACAACTTATAACTGAGGAACCTTGTACTATGTAATGATGATTTATAATATTGAAATTATATTATCAAAATTGCAAGTGACTAAAAGAATTTTGTATTTCTTCTTAGACTGTTAGAAACACAGCAAAATTAATTTCTTTATCATATTCAAATAAAGATAATTTATTTCTTTTTTTAATTCTGTGAAACAGCTCCATTACACAGCCTAACTTGGCCTCCACTCTATGGTACTCTCAGCCTCAGAAGAAGTGGGATTACAGACATGAGCCACCACCATCACACCCAACCTTGCTTTACTTAGGACAAGGCCACACTCTCATTGCAGCAAAGGGCATTTCGGGATTTAACTACAATCTCAGTATTAACTAGTGTCTAAATTTGTATCCTACAGACACATATGGCTCCTAAAAAATTAGTTTTAGGAAAAAAGGGCAAACTTGACAGACTGTTTTATTACAACATACTGTTTTCATTATTGAAAAAAGATAGTTTAATTTCATTATCAAGAAATATAGTTAAGCCACAGACTGGGTTTAACTACCGGTTTCAACATACACACAAGCATACACCTTTTAATACATCACAGCATAGACAAAGGTAGCGCTAGATGTGATGTCTCAGGACTGAGTCAGGAACAGTGAGGTGACAAGGAAAGGTGGTTACAATCCCTATTACTCTACAAGTCCCAATGCCTTGCCCCAGTCACAGAGAGACAATACTGTTCCTTTGTCACTCAAGTTACCCACAGCAGAACTAGCTTGCCCCAAGAGTACTGTACTACAGCATGAGGCTGTAAGAAAATGGAACTAAATAAAATCCCAAATCCCTAAAGGGAAAACACTTAACAACAAAGCCACATTTTACTGAAGGTAGATGTGGCACCCCTCTCTCCAACCATCACTAAATGCTTTATGTTTTATCAAGTGATTCTTTCATCCCACGGCCTTGGTAAAACATCGAGGGCAGGGAAGAAAGAACAGTATTAGGAATGCAGTGTTGCTAGGGAACACTTCAGTATCAAGGAGCAGTCCACAGTGGTTTCAGTAGCTTGTGAAGGGCTTCCCTCCACCCATCCTTTTCAGCTTATTTAAATCATAACACCGAGGTTAGTGGACTTGTGTGTGTGTGTGTGTGTGTGTAGGGATGGGAGCGGGCAGAAAAGAAGCCTTTAGAGATGGGTGGTGGGAAAAAGTCAGAACATAGTAAAGAGCATGCTGAGTAAAAGTAAGTCAGGGGCTGAAGTAGTGTGTAATGGGTATGGGGGTGGGGGAAGCTAAGGTAAGTAAACACATATCAAACATGTAGAAAGATGATGTGAACATAGGTAAGAAATAAGAAAGCAAAGGCAGGAGAATCAGCATCATTATATATAGTATTTTTAGAAAATATGAATGCCTGTAGAAGCTTAGTGATTATACACATGCATATAAAGTAGGGGTTTGCACTGCAGGAAAGATAAGACCCTGGATCTAAACTAAAGCCCAAACAAGCCCATCGTTCTGTTACAACGTCTCTATTCATAAACAAACATACCCCAAACAACAACAACAACACAACCCTCAACTACAAAGAAAGCAACAAAGGCTTTAGAACCATAGGCAGAAGTTTAATGTTTTCTCCATTTCAGAATCAAAATAGAATTTGGGGATCAAACAAACTTGCTATAGGATGTTGCATCTCAAAATAAAATAGTGAGTTATTTTAAGTCTAACACATAGATTATCAACTTAAGGAAAACATTTCCTACAAATTTAACTCTTATGCGTAAAAATATTTAATTATCTTAAAAATAAAACATTTGAGTAAACATGTAAACTTTATGTATTTTAAAATAAAATTTAAAAAGGAATTTTCCATTGAACCTGTTCCAATGTAGAGACTGAAATACATAAATCTCTGAATTAAAACAAATTAATACAAACCTTGGTATTTTAAAGTAGAAGCACATTTACCAACAAATGTATTTTAACACAGGCTTGAAATTTCAAAGAGAAACTACTTATAGCTGAGAGAAAGTGGTGTGACATCAATATTTATTAATATTATTTTTAATAAAATAATTTATTATTTTATCACAATAATATACCTTAATTAAGATGGAAAACATATATTTATCTGCATGTGCTTATGTACATTTTCCGCTTACTGTGTAATTTTTTCTGTTGCCAAATTCAGGGCATCCAGGTGCATTTGAGCCAGCCGTAATCCAGGAAATGTCAAAAAAGCCCCAATGAGTGAACAGAAAATAGCCAGGAAAAATTTAAAAGTAAGTTTTGAAACAGGACCCCTAAAAATAAAGTTTTAAAAAAAGCTGATAAGTTTTTGGTTAAGTTACCAAGAGCCCATTTTTTCCTATACAGTTAATATACAAATCTTAATAATATCAGCACATCAAAGAATATATCCACAAAAATATTAATCTTATTCATAATAAATCTTGGTAAATGATTTTTCAAATGACAGCCAACAACCTAAGCTACATAATTCAAATGACATGTGGCTTGAATATATGTTCATTTTATCTTTGGAGACAGTGGGATTATTAAAGCAAATACAACTAGGAATTTAATGGAAGATTCTAACTTCACTACAGTAAACGTGTGAGTAAACTGTACATGAAGGGATGACTGGGGCTGGAGGTGGAGTCGGCATAAGCCCTGGCTTGTCTGCATGCATTAGCCCTGTGCTCGATCCCAAAACTGCAATGAGGGAGGGAGGGAAGAAATGAGTGTTACAATGAATTATTTTTACTGATACCATCAACTAATTATAATGTATTTTACTATAGTAAAAACTGCTTTACTTAAAAGTAGAAAATGTTAAATTTAAATGATGCTCAACTTTTCAAAAACTTACTGAGATTCTAAACCCTGCTTTTCAAGAAACTGCATCGCACTGTCTGAAAAATTTGTAAACCCTGTAGGAAAAAAGAGATTACTCTTATGAGGTTGAAACACAAACTCTTCTATATCTTGTAGGTTAGTAACTAGCTTTGTGTGTGTGTGTGTGTGTGTGTGTTAACTAGTATGCTATAATGCAATAATATTAGTTATTAGCAAGAGCAGTCTCTAAAATATCCCTTTGATACTTGTATATTCCACAAGTGTATGAAGTTTAAATTAATTTTTTAGCATTACATAAACTTTAAGAAAAAAACAGGTTGCAGTATTTTGAGGAAAAAGTTAATAAAAATCTCAGCTCAAATAACAATAAAGATCTTTTTGAAGATTAATAAAGGTTAACATAAACCAACTTCAATTTTAAGTAATAAATAGACACATAAATATACATAAACTAAGATAAGTACTAAAATCAAAATTATACTGCACAGATAAAATTTCTTTTTAAAGTTGTATAAACTAGTACCTGTTTCAAGTCCGAACTCCAGGTAATTCTCCGTTACAATCAAAACTGCCATTGCTTTAACGAAGAAAAAAAATCCAAAGGTGACACAAACTGACCTTTCACCACCATCTTCTACTTTAAAATAGTGTGTAGTTAATGAAAATAGAACTTTGCTGCAGAAGGAAAAGTTCAGGAAAAACCACAAATAACTTGTGGGAGCTATGTACAACATCTCTACATGATGCAAATGTCAAAAGAAGTAACATTCACTTTGATCCCAGCAGTCTGTCAGATGTACTTTGGAAGTGAAAACCTAATGAAAATCTTAATAGAAACAGAACAGAAACAGAGAAAATCTAAATATATATTTTTAAACTAAGGAAAAGTACATTTAGTGAATGTACTTCTCATGTATGTGACTCAAATTGAAAGGGGGTAACTACAGCATTTTATGCTAGTAGGTTCATGGCAATAAGCATTAAAAGAAGAGGTAGAGATTTTAGCCAGTTAATCTTATTGGGCATACTTATTAAACATTTATATTTAGTGATACAGTTATAACTGAATATACGGGACTAATTTGTAATCATTTAACAATTTCAAATTAAAAAATTACTAAAAGCTGATGGTAGCCTGTTATATGAAAACTGTTTAGAACCATCAAGAATGACAGCTCAAGAAAGACAAGCTCCACCTGAGGATTCCAAACCAAAGTTTCAATATGCTCACCTTGAAAGTCAAACTAAAGGATCATGTTACCTCACACCACATAACACACATCTACTTGTTTAATTAGGATCAAATCAAATATAACCCACACCTAGAACTTGGACCTTATGTATACACGTCATGCCTATTGAAAAGATAAGCCAACCACACAAAATAATGCAGCCAGTAAACAAATCTAGACACCAGCAACTTTGATATGAATGTTCTGTTATGCACCAGAAATAATGAGCTGTCACTTAGTATGAGTCATATACAAGACACATTTAAAGAAACCTGTGCTGGGGTTAAGTAAAGACCTGAAAGTCATGTAGATGAGAGATGACTGATATTTTAATTTAGGCAGTCATAATCCAGAGCCTGGACACTTAGCACTCACTTATCTGCCTTCATAAATTACACAAAGCACCTAATGATTATGTGTGGCAGCTCAGACATAAAAGATGAAATATTTTCAAACTAGTTAACATTCTTATTATATTTTTCAAAGGTAGCAAACTCTATGCTAAAGCTGTAGCTAATTTTTTTTTGCATTTTAATTAACCCACTAATTAAAGGATAAATGGTGTTAGGGTCCCAACCTAGGACCTTATGCTTTCTAGGCAAGTGATCAGCCATGGAGACATATGTACATCCTGCTACATTCTTTTTACAGCACAGAATAAATCTTCAAGTCTTCTGAATCTGGAAAGCTGACAATCTCTTCAAAGTACAGAAAGAACTGAAAGAACAATACTGACATGTGTATCTTGCAATGCTGTACTTTGTGCTTCTTCAGTTTTATTCCTCCTAAAAACCCCACTATTACGATATACATCTTACCTCAACCCAGTAGTCAATCTTTTCCTACTTGGACTAACATCTACTCAATCATTTATAAGCAGCCAAGAGTATACTACAGCACTCGTAACTTTGGCTTGATTCTGTGCTATTAAGCTTAATTAAATTATCATATTTCAATTAGAATGACTCAGGGGTTTATCAGCAGCACTATTTCCATGTTATTTTAAGAAAGACAATATTTTTTAGCTTTTCTTCCATAAAAATCATTGCAGTATTATTTTCTCAGCTTTTATGCATACCAATTATGCTCTTACCTACAGCTACAGAAAAGACTCTTCAATATGAAGGTTTTTTGATAAAGCCTCAAGGAACCATATTATCTCATATTTACCTTAAAATTAAAATATACATACACACACGTATATAATTGTAAACAGAGTTCTACCTCTTGGACTCATAATGTTCCAACAAAAACCATAGTTTAACAGAAACCCTGGTACCAGGGATAAGAAACTACTTTGAGTTGTTGGTCACGGTTGTCCAAGTGACTCATGAAACAATAGAGGCTATTGTTATTGCTCTTGATTGTGTGTCAGAAGTTGAATGTAAGATATTGCACACTTAAGACTCAGGCTTGGGCGTCTGAGCAGGATCTAATAGGAAGGCATCCTTCTTTCAGTCTAGCTTCCATAGTATGTAATATCAGAAAGTACAATGTAAACTGAAAAGGGAAGGAAGCAATCAACACTTCTATCTAGTTGTGATGCTTATCAACCACAACAATGATCAACATGGCAAGACAACCCTAAAATACAACAGTAACCAACAGCTATCTAATTGAACTTAAGTTTCACTCAACAGAAGGGAAATTATCTCTGATACTAGAAACCTAACCAACTACCTGGGGCTGGTGAAGTCATGGACCTTAGAAGAGAATCTACTACCTTCTACTTTTACTCTAACAGCATAATTTTTAACTACAGTCTAATACTTATTCTTATAACTACAGGTACATACAGTTCTCACCCCCAATGAAAGTTCTCACCCCCAACTAAAGAAGCTTCTCTTTACAGCAAACAAAGACCATCCAAAAACCCACAACAGGACACAATATGAAGATCAAAAGACTATGGAGAACTCAGCCCCAAGTGAGACATCTACGATACAATTCCTGTTAACTAAGGTTCAGAGAACATTGTAGACTATAGGGTAGAATGACTGTAAGAACCAGAGATCCAGAAAGTCTGCTGTATCCGTGGAAATGGCTGTCCATATAACACTGGAACAATGCCAATATCAGTAGTTATGCTAACGTGGAAGGGAAGAAAAAAATCTCATGAGGTCTAAATCCTAGACCAAGAACTACAATTAATACTGCCAAGAAAGGGAGAATTAGCCTCTCCAAAGGTGAGGCCTCTGATTATCTAATACAAAATGGTCAGCTCTGAAATCATATAATCATATAGATACAAAAAAAGACTGAGAAGGTTGTATTTATTTCTCTCACCCACTCCTTCCCTCTCTCACACACATATACAAACACATACACACATCGCAATAATAATCAAAGAAAAAGAACCACCAATTTGAGAGTAAAATAGAACATGGAAAGGGTTGAAGGAAGGGAGAAGCAATATAATTATATTTTAATTGAAAGTATACTAAAAAATAATACACACACACACACACACACTGAGAGACTATGATCCTGACAAGACTAACAAGTCTCCAACCAATTTTAGCATAGTAGCAAAACATATGTTGGTAAATGTAATTCATCATGTAGTTAAGATCAAAACACAAAAATAACATACACACCTTAATAGAAAACTTCTGATAAAACTCAGCATCCCTTCATGATAAAAGTCATGAAACTGCTAGTGATAGAGGGAGCATAAAGCAACATAATAAAAGCTATATACAACAAACCTACAGCTACCATGATACAAATGCAGAATAATTCAAACTCATTCACACGAAGATCTGGAATAAGATATCTCTTCTTTCTGCTTTTATGCAATACAGTCTGAAGCCTTAACTAGAAAAATTTAAAAGAGCGAAAAAATAAAAATGGACACAAATAGGAAAAAAGGGACAAAGAATTCCTTTTTGCAGATGATATTATATGAGACCCTAAAACTCAGCCAAACAATTTTTAGAGATGATAAACTTTCAGCAAAATGGGATGATACAAACCTACAGTTACCCAACTTTTGACAAAGATGTCAAAATTATAGACTGAAGAAAAGCTGTGTCTTCCAATGATGCTGAGACCCCTAGATGTCAATATGCAGGAAAATGAAACTAGATACTTATCTCTTATCATGCACAAAACTCAACTACAAACGGATCAAGGACCAGCTCAGCATAGCCCTGTATTATGCTTCCACTTAAAGGGACAGTTAAGAACTTGGTGAGTAAGACACCAGTACCAGAGAACACAACTGACAAACAGGATTTCACAAAACTAAAGAGCAAGGGAGGGTCAAACAAGTAAACAGGCCCGTATCTGCCAGCTACTCATCCACCAAAAATTAATGTCAAAAATATACAAAGAACTTAAAAAACTAAACATTAACAAAATAAAGAACCCATGTAAACTATAGGCTATAAACTGAACAGAAAATTTTCAAAAGAAAAACTCACAAACATAACTGAGGTGGTCTGAAACAAAATGGCTCCCAAAGAGAGTGGCACTATTAGGAAATGTTATAAAAGTGTAAAGAGCATTCTACTGCTCTGTAATAGTAAGTTTCTAGCCCTGACATTAGAACCACTTGCAGCTACACTGATGCTTAGCACCAAATAATCACAGAATCACACAGACATTTATATTAATTTTATGCTGATTGACCTAGGGTCCAGGCATATAACTTACTAACTCCTTCATCTTAAACCATGATTCTTATCTTGTTCAGCCATTCAGTTCAGTACCTTTTCTCAGCAGCATTTCAACTTCTTTCAACTGTGTCTCCTGGCATCTCTCTGACTTCTAGAAGTATCTCTGCTCTGTTCTTCCTGTTCACATTGTTTTCTTACTCTGATAGCTCCACCCACACTTTCTGTCCGCCTTTGGACAATCAGCATTTTTATTAAACCAGTAGGTGGGACAACTATTTGCAATGGAACAGAACACAATATGACGAGATGGCTTACCGCTCTTGTAGAGGACCTGAGTTTAGCTCCTACACCAGGCAGCTCAAACCACTTATACCTACAGCTCCAACGGATCAGCTACCTATTTCTGAACCTGCACCTTCATGGCACATATTCACAAAGAGACAAATGCATATATATTTAAAAAAGGACCAGTCCTCATATCCAGAAAACATGGCTTTTGTTATAAAATACTGAAATCAAACTAATATATTTTACCACTAATATTTTTTGGAATGGAAGAAACAAAGTATAATGTGATTGTGATTATCAAATACTTAATTTTGGCATGTGTAGCAATACCTAATAAAGGGACAGCTAAAATCATTCAAATTCAACAAACTGGAGTCTACATATTAAGAGAAATACTAGTCAATATGCAAATGTGATTAATATTTTACTAAGCATAAAATGTTCATAACTTCAAAAATTTAGAAGTATTTTTTAAAATATGATTATGTTTCTACTTAAGTGATTTTTTACATAAATTGAAATTTGTCTAACTATGGAAAAAGAGATTATATGTACTTTTTTGTGACTATTATAAAAAATCCTAGCCCTCACATTCAATTCAAATATGTAAGTTTTCCACATCTATTTTTCTTGACACAGAGGCAACTAAAATACTTCAAAATAACCATATTATAGAGAAAAATACTAATCAAAAATATCTGAAAGAAATAAATATGAACTTCATTTTAAAAACAAAAATGACCAGGGGTCTACAATTAAAATAAAACAAAGAAGACCACTCTTGAACATTTAGTTTCAGAAAGAAAATTATCACTTTCCAGCTAACAGGAGAAAACCGTTCTAATTATAAATCAACAGACAGAAAGAAGGCCCTGTTATTCAGATTCAACTTGCCTATTTTATTCTGGGATTCTGACCTTGTACAAATCTTAGGACCCTGAAAGGAGCAATGTCACAAAAGGCCTGTGAGTGTTTAAGGGACAAGCCTGGAGCTAGCAAACCGGCTCAGTCTGTGAAGGCATTTGTTGACAAGCCTTAAATTTGATCCCCAAGAACTGACTTGGGTGGTGGAGAAAAATGACTCCCTCACGTTGTCTCCTGACCTGCATGAATGTACACCACTGTGCACATATAGACAAAACAAGCTTAAACATGACTGTTATGCAAAGTTCTCAAATTCAAATAAGTACCTTGACTAAGATTCAGTAATTCTCTTTTCTCACTAGACTTGACATATAAAACAATCTACTTCAGAGTTCCAATTTCCATATTAATTTAAGGCAGAAACATTTATACAGTGGAAAAATATACTAATTTGCAACATTTTAAAAGGATTTAGAAATGGCAATTAAATTGTATTATTTTTGCTTTGGCTATTTCCCACAGCAAGTAAGATAGAATTTAATTTATATACCTTTGCACATCTATAAATAAAACTCAATTGGAAAGTCTTAAAACTTATTTTCACTTAAGCTACTTTCAACTTTTGGTTTTACAAATGTTTGTATGTCTATAATCATGGCAAATTAGATGTAAAGACATACATGGTGCCATTTATAGCTGATACCATTGATACCATACAATGTAATACAAACACTGTAAAAATGTGACTAATGATTTAGTTCTTTAGCAAAATACAATAAGTCTGAGGACCCTTAGAATTCTCTGCAGCATAGTTTTCTTCTTGGAATTCATGCAATTCACTCAACATTACATAGTGTTACAGTTTATTCTCAAGAAAGTTTCTTTAAAAACCTACCTGTATGCTGTAAACTATTTTAACATTTAAATGTTTTATTTGTATCAGAGGATCACTGGATTTTTTCTGATGATTTTATCTTTTTACTTTTCATTTATTCAAAATGAAAATAATATGCTTAATAATCACAAGGTCAGTAGACATTTTCCCATATTTCTAAAATGTCAACACTACAGTTGTTTCCCTGTTATCACAGCTGCCCTCCTTGTAAGAAGTGACCAAAAAAAAAAAAAAAAAATGGGAATGAACATAAAGTACTTGGTACGGAGGATGCTCAGAGCTACAAACCAAAAGGAGAGGAGCTAAGAATTAGTATAAGAGTACAATGATAGATGGTGGTGCATGCCTTTGATCACAACACTCAGGAGGCAGAGGCAGGTGGATCTCTAAGTCTTAGATCAGCCTGCTCTCCAGACAGAACAGCCAGGGCTATTAGATAGAGAAATTCTGTCTTGAAAAAACAAAGGAAAACAAAAAAACAAACAAAGAAAAAGGAGTTAGAGGGAGAGGGAGGGAGGGAGCTGATGACAAAGGTGGCACACTTCAGTCAGGCTTTAGTATCATGCATTCAAAATGTCATTCTCGTACTTGCAGGAATTTCAAGATACTACAGAAGTCATTTCTGCTGTCCTATGTAAGTACAGTAATATAGTGAAGAAAGGAAACAAATGATCATAGAAATAAAGCAATTGGTTCATGTCTATCTACCTAGCTGATTAAGTTACATGTATGTAATTTGAGGACTACTTTAACCAAGATTACTTCATTAGGAACAACTGCAGAGATTTTCTGAATCAATTAATGTATATGTACTTGGAATTCAGCAGAACTGTTGTTCCATGAGGTCAATGGAAACCTGAGTTTGATTCTTAAGTAGGAACATACAATAATGAAATAAATAAATCCCAGACAGAAGTCACTTCTAGTAGACTTAGTTTATAGAGTTGAAGCTAAAAAGCAGTTGTTATAGCTAGACTGACGCATAGGCTGTCAGACCTTTCTTTTCTATGAATCTAGATATTTGATATTTAATTCTGGTCTCTTGAAAGTACAAAACTGCAGGAGGTGATTACTTCATACCCAATGTTAAATAAAACTCACATAGTCATACATATAATTCTACTTCTTCCTTCTTCTTCTAATCTCTTCAGAAAGTTAAAGCTAAAAAAACTGACCTAAATTCTAAAGCCCACCATTTTCTATACTCTATACCATGAGCACATAGAAACCCCACTATTCCGGTGGGGAGATGGTGTTGATCGGTATCTTTCATAAGAACACTACTTAAAGGGAGTATAGTTCATTGCTAAACACCATGAATGCTGCCATCATACTAAGCAATATGAAATAAAATAAAAAATGACAGAAAATATGGGAATACCTAGTGGCAAGTATGTGTGTCTTTCTCGTAATAATATACTAATGGCTACACCACATAAAATAATCTACATAAGAAGCATATATATTTCCACATACACATATACATGAACTGAAGCTGAGAAAGAAGCATTCCATAGAGAACATTTATCATTAATATCTTAAGACACAAAATAAGTCATAAAACAAGCTGAGTTTCATAGAAGAATAAAAAAATGAAAAGCTCATGAAAATTTTAAACTGTGGTGGAAAGTCTAAACAAGAAACATAATAAAATAGTTGGAAAAGTTGAGCATCTCCTCAAAAACCAAAAATTATAATGAGCCTACATAAGAAAGACAGATGACAATTCTAGATGCTGATGTGGATAAACATCCCCAAAATGTTCAAAATGAAGAGAAACTCATCAAATAACTACAAAAAAGCTTCCTAAAACTCATGAGCATATATTTCCCAAGCTGGCAGTTTTACAAGAATGAGATCAGCTTGTCCCTAAAGTACAGTACCTTTTGTTTTGTTAATCTAAAGGGTAAACACAGGACTTGAGAAAAGAGTTTCAGAATACCAAAAACAAAGAGAACAAGACCCAGGAAGTGTTTAGGTGGGAGGAGGAACAACATGAGGTTAACAGGGCATCCAATTCTTCAACACTTCAGAGTTCTGAAGAAAAACGATTTTTGAATTTTCCACCTAGTCAAATTATCAATCAATAAAGACAGCTTAAGGCGCAGAAAACTTCAAGAATCCCCTTTTTCTAACGATAGCACAAGATAGTTTATGTTTGCGAAAAGAAAGGAAGCCAAGGAAGAAGAGATCAAGGCACTTAGAAAGGAAATACACATTTTTTTTTTTTTTTTTTTTTTTTAAGGAAGACATCAACAAACAACGATCCAGGACATGAGGTATGTAGATGTTTATGAAGACAAAGCTGGGGACAGTCAAGCAGAAGGTGCATCTAGACACTTAGCCTGAGGACCTGAGTCCAGTTTGAGAGCAACACGGCCCTCCACTCTCTCCCTACACGTGTGCACACACACACAAAGCTATGCCCTGGCACAACCGTGTAGTTTATAAAGAAACCTGGGCTCCAAAAGAATAGTTCTAGAGGTAACAAAATGAAAATGATGTACTGATCTACTCATGTGCCATCGCTCTGGGAAAGCTTAGTTTCCACAAAACAGAAATGAATTATTCAAGGAAGGTAATAAAAAATGTTTTGCTACCTAGAAGGGAAGCTATCCACTTTTCCTACCTCTATTCCATCCTGTATCCCTACCAGCACAAAAAGCCCCTTAACGAGGTCAAATGTCTGGTGGCCTGTCTGACACTTTACTTGGATAAAAAGGGAATGGAATGAGGTGAGATCTTTCTCTACATTTTAAATTTTAAGAAGTTACATAAAGAATTTCCATTGAATACGATCAAGTTACATTGTATACATAAGGAATTGTCAAAGAATAAGTTTAACATATCTTAAAAATTGAATTTCACAAAGGAAAATTCTCTAACATCTAACAAAATCTTCTTATGTTAAACCCAAGTTCTAATGATCTAAGTTCAACAAACAATTAAGTTTACAATGTTAATGATGGTATGAAGGATACATTGCAAAAGACAAAACCAGGAGGCACCAGACTAAGCTGATATTCATTTCCTGTGTAGGCTTCATGAAACTGTAATAGACTTCAGTCACTAAGTAGACAATGGTAGCAGCCACTGTGAAATCAACCAGCCACTGATATTCTGGAAAATAATGCAATGCTGAAAAATAAAAGGGCAAGAAAAGTTTCAGTTAAATTTTAAGCTCCTGGGGATCTATCTATAACATTTAGTATACTAGACTTTATTCGATTTGCAGACTTAAACTATAAAATTTGCAAATATAAAAATGCAGGAGACAGTCAAATTTTAGCATTTAACATTAAATTTTGATAGTTCATAAATTAAGTAATGAAAAAAAAACCCAAACTGATCACTATAGATTATTTAAATTGTTATTAAAACATGAATGCAAATATATTAGTGCTTTCTAAACCAATCAGTTTGTTTTTACAAATTTATGTGAATAATTTTCTTTTGGTGTATCTAACCATGTTAACCTTAACTTGAATGAATACAACTTAGTTTAATACAAAAGGTTAACATTCATTTTACAATTAAACTTTGTTTTCACCACTGATGAAGGACTAGTAATTGTGAATTACTGCATACAGTACTAAATGAACAAATATACTTCTTTTTCTTTCTCAGAAGAAAAACTGATACAATGCTGATTTTCCATAAAACCATAGCCCTTTAACGAATGATTCTATCATTCAGCACTTATATTCAAATTAAAATTGACACTATATGTAATTCCATTGCTCAATGTATTTCATTTATTTTAAACTCTTTACAAAATATAGTGTTTTATATCTTCCAGAATGTGATAGTTATCAATTATGTACACAGGAAACAGAAGTAAAACTGATATTCTTAGCAATATATTAACCCATATGATCACATCTTTTATTTCTATGAAATAATATAAGCATATATGTTATATTTAGTAACTATTTAATAGTATAACCATAAATATAGAATATATAACCTGCATAACCATACATATGCGCATGAATTTGGAAAAGTACACACACATCAAAGAACATGTCACTGCTACTCTGGTTCTTATTAAATAATCAGTTGTTAAACTAGTACCATTTGCAAGTACTTCTCCAAAATGACTATGCGAAATCATGTTAAGAAACTGCATGCTAAAGCCACATTACTTAAGTGTTTTATGTTAAAATAGCCAAGTTCTCATTGGCTTGTTTTCTAACTACAGAATATAACTGCCCTGTTATTTAATTTTATAAATGGGTTTAGAAAACACAAGGCGGGGGAGCTTGATACTGATACCTACCCTATATCTGAATATAACAATACTAACACAATGTTTGGCTAAGTAGCTGGTAACTTTTCAATAAATATTAGCAGCAACAATATACAGAAATCAGTGAGCAGTTTTACACATTAAACACATACACAGAACTCAGAAAAACAAATGAGACAACTGTTGATCAAAATAATAAGGAATTTTGAAGATTACAGGAGAAAGTAAAATGATAAAGAATGGTTATCAGTCTTAAATGTTTAAGTGAGCTCATGAGATTTACAAAGTTCTTCACTGGCATTTGTGGGTTTTATGTTTGCCCTATAGACATTTACAAATTTTATATAATTAATGCTCAATCCTTAAGTGATATTCTGACATTACCTTATATCATAAAATAATATATCAGATGCTAGATAAATCTGCTATGCTTTTGTTGAAGTTGGTATGATTTAGCCCTAGGAAAAAAGTCAAATTACAAAATACTTTATGTATTTATCTGAAGTATTGTTTAAGCTAGTGTAGCCATTTTAATATATGGCAAAGTAGATTCCAAACTAAAACTAATAAGAAGAGGTGGGGAAAGACCCTCCAAACTCATCAAAGGAAAATCCACCAAGAGGACAGTGAAATTCTTAACATCGATGCCCCAAATCCAAGTTCATAAAAGAAACACTACCATAGCTGAAACTACATTCTGGCTCTCAGGGATAGTAGGTGACTTCAATACCGTACTATTGCCAATAGAAAAGTCACCCAGATAAAAACTAAACAGAGAAATGCTGGAGCTAACTGATGTTAGCTAATTGAACCTAACAGGTATTTGCTGAAAGTTTCACCCAAACACAAAAGAATATAGTTTCTTCTCAGCACCTCAGGGAACTTTCTCTAAAACTGACCACATACTGTCACAAAGTCAATTTCAACAGACATAAGAAAACTGAAATACCATGGCACATCTGACCACCACAGATTAAAGCTAGATGACAGCAACAATGGAAATAGTAGAAAGCTTCAAACTCACGGAACTCATGGCCAACTCAATAGTGGGTGAAAAATGTGTTACAGGACAAAAATTAAGAAGAAAACTAAAAATATTTTAGAATTGAGTGAAAATAAGAACTGATGAGACACCATGAGGGCAGGTCTAAGAGACAAGTTCATAGAGTACAAACGCCTACAAAAAAAACTGGTAAGATCTTACCTGAGCAACTTAAGAGCACACCTGAAAGTTTTAAAACAGAAAGAAAAAAATAGCACCCCAAAAGAATAGACAGAAAGAAATAATCAAAGGTGGGGCTGAAATCAGTAAAATATAAACCAAAAAGAACCAATGAAATAGAAGAGTTGGTTGTTTGAAAAAAATCAGTAAGACTGTTTAAGTCATTAGTGAAATTAACTAAAAGGAAAAGAGAGCATATTCAAATTATTAAAATCAGAGATGAAAAGGGGGACATCACAACAGACATCTAAGAAATCATAAGGACAAACTTTAAAAATTAAGTACTTTATCAAACAGGAAATTCTAAAAAAAAATGAATAAATTTCTTGATATTTACAATCTAACAAAGTTAAATCAAAATGAGATAAACAATTTAAACATACCCACATAATCTCAAGTAAAATAGAAGCAGTAATTAAAAGTCTCCCAATCAACAAAGGCCCAAGGCCAGATTAATTTAAGACAGAATACTAATAGACCTTCAAAGAATTAGCACCAATATTCCTCAAAATAGAAACTGAAGAACAAAGAAAATAAAAATAAACTCAATAAAATACTTGCAAACCAAATCTAAGAACACATCAAAAAGATCATCCTCTATTATCAAGTAGACTTCATCTCAGAGATGCAGGAATGGTTCAACATATGTAAACAGATAAATGCTATCCACTAAATATTCATCTTTAAGTAAAAATACAAACAAAACCCCACAGGATCACCTCATTAGATGCAGAAAAGGCATTTGACAAAATCCAACAGGCCTTCATGATAAAAGACCTAGAAAGACGAGGTATCCAAAGATCATAACTCAATAAAATAAAGGCAACTTGCAGTAAGCCCGCAGATAACTTCGACCTAAACTAAGAAAAACTTAGACTTCTCAGTAAAACCAAGAAAAAGACAAAAGACTCCACTCTCTTTATATCTATTCCATATATAGTACTTGAATTCTTACCTGGAGCAATAAGACAACCAAAGACCACCAATGGTATATAATCAGAAAAGGAAGAAGTTGAAGTATCTTTATTGGTAGATGATATGATTTTACACATAAATAACCCTAAAAACTCTACCAGGAACTTCTATAGCTGATAAAACACTTTAAGCAAAGTAGCAGGATACAAAAACTAACAAAGAGAAATTAGTATACAAATGACAATCTGACTCAGAAAGAACTCAAGGAAATCTTTCCAAAAAACCAAACTGAACCAAACCACACACACACACACACACACAATGGAAAACTTTTACCAATAATTGAAATACTTGTATAATTAAAATTTTAAGACATTGAAAAACAACCTTAAGATCAAAAGTGGGAAAGCTATCCCATGTGCAATGATTGGTAGGAATAGTAAAAATGACCATCCTACAAAAATTAATCTACAGACTCAATGCAATCCCCATCAAAGTTCCAAAGCCATTCTTTACAGAAATTAAAAGGAAAAAATTTAGTTTCATATGAAAACTAATAAAAACTGCTATTAGTATACCCTATGTCAAGGTGTACTATAGAGCAATAGTAATATCCCCATTTATCACTTGCACAAAAATACAACTTTAGCGTAAGGCCAGTTACATGGAATCTAATAGAAAAGAAATTAGGGAATATACTCCTTGGTATAGGAAAAGGCTTTCTGAACACAGGAAGGATACACCATCATTCAGACAAAGTGGAAGACTACAGAATGGGAAAGGAGTTTTACTAACTCCATATTTGATAGAGGGCTAATATTCAAATTATATAAAATAAAAAACACAGAATACCAGAGGAAAAAAAAAAAACAAATAGCCCAACTGAAAAATGTGGTATATTATCTAAACAAAATTCACAAAAGAGGAACCATAAAGAAATGTTCAATACCCTAATCATCAGGGAAATGCAAATCAAGACTACTTGGAGATTTCATCTTACACCAGTAAGAATGCCCAAAATCAATAAAACAAGAGACAGTATATGTTGTCAAGAATGTGGGCTAAGGAGAGAACATCATCCATAGCTTCTGGAAGTGCAAACTTGTACAGATACCATTGAAATAAGTATGGTAGTTCCTCAGGAAGCTGAGAATCGATCTACCTCACGATTCAATTATATCACTCTTATATCTTACTAGAGACGCTTTCTCAGCCATGTTCACTGCTACTCTATTCACAATAGTCAGAAATAAGAAACAACCTGGATGCCCACCAACTGATGAAAGGATAATGAAAATCTGGTACATTTGACAATGAAATATTACTCAGCTCTTAATAAAAAGACCCTGAAATTATAAAATTTACAGGTAATTGGACAGAGCTATCAAAAATCATTCAGAGTGAAGTAATCCAGGTCCAGAAAGACAAATACAGTATGTGTTTATATGTGGATGGTAGCTTTTAAGCCTTCAATTAGTATGATACTATCCATATAACCACAGCGAATAGGTATAGAATAAGAGACTAGCAGGGTGGAGTGGATCTCTCAAGGAAGCAGAAATAAAATATATAATTATGAAGAGACATGGGGGAGTGGGGGTGGATTAGAGGGATTAAGAAGGATTTTGGGAGGGACATCTAAAGGCCAGTTCAGGGTTTATATGGATGCATACAACTATAAAAGCTTCCTAAAATGTATACATACATGAGCAAAATATAATTGGTGTCATCAATAAAAATGTCCCAACTAGACACCTTTTGCCACCAAATGAAAACTTCAGAAATAGATTACATCTAGATGTGTTGTTGGTCAAAGAGACCCCATGGAAACTCCCAAACTTCTCAGCATACTACTTGTTCTCTACAAACTCACAGTAAGGTCCTATTGCTGAAATAGTACCTGTATATTTCATTGAACACAGAGAAGTGAAGCTGGTGCCTAACTAGAGCCATCCTCTCCTGACTAGTGTTCATGATACTGGAAGGAAATCTACATGCCACCACAGGAGAAAGGTACCCATCAACCCAACTACAAACCCTGCAATCTACAATAACCATCTGCTGATGCAATAGTAGCACAAATGTTGTGGGAGTAACTGATCACTCTTTCGATTAAGTCACACTCCAGCAGATGGAACCTAAGCCTGACACTGCTCACGTAAACAAGAATCTAAGAAGACTGCATAGTTCATGGGTCTAAGGGAAAACTAAATACTATTGTTCTGCTAAAAGAATATAACAATAAATGATTCTTAACAACATTCTGCTATAAATCATTGTCTTGATTGGCCATCAATCACAGAAGCTTCCTTTTGTAGTAAATGGGAACTAATAGATATCCACAAATGAACAATGTGCAGGGAGAGAGACTTTAGAAGAGCCAGTCCTAAATGGGATGTCTTTATCAAATCCCTCCCACCCTACTGGGTTCAGACAGGCATGTAGTGGAGGAGGAGGAGGAGGAGGAGGAGAGGTTTTAAGAGCCAGAGGTGATGGATCATTCCATGGAAATAGTGTCTTTTAGACATAAGACCAACACTGATGAGCATATGAAATCACAGTTAGGCAACATGCACAGGACCTAGGAAGGTTTGAGTCAGATGGGGACCCAATGTTGAGAAAGGGTAGTGAACATAGGGATCTGTCCCTAATGAAGAAGCTATTTCCAACTGACACTGGCTTGCAAAGGAAAAAATAGAGTCTCATTGGATGTACTACACTTAAACAGGACTAGTGTCTAGCAATAGATGGCTAACACAAAACAATTTTAATGGTGTTTATGCAAACTTTCTGTCTTACAGTGTTTTGGGCATTTGTCTTAATTATCTTCTGCTTGTTTATTATGGCTTCCAATTTTGTGGTTTTATGGTTTTTGGTGGTAATGGTGGTAGTATGTGTGTGTGAATTTTTTGTGACTTTTCTTGTTAAAATTCTGATTTGATTGGAGTTTTTTGTTGTTTTGTTTTATTTTCTAAAAAAGGAGGGGGGAAGAGTTGGAGTTGAAAGGATGAAGGACTTAGAGGAGAGGAACCCTGGTTAGAATATAAACTATGACAATTCTTTAGTTAAAAAAGTACTGATAAATGTGTTTTTTCCTCATTTTTCAAGTAACCCTTTGTGATTATAAATCAAAATTACTTGCTGCACAACTGAAGTCAAATTCCCACAACCTATTCTAGAGAACAAGAGATCTTTACTCCTAAAGATCTCTTCAAGTAATACAAAGGAAAAGGACTGAAAACCAGTGTTAGGAACATCACTTCAGATGTCTTCCCTTCTAGGATCCAATTAGCTTTGTATAAAATTCACTGTAAACTTAAAGCCATTATCATATTATCATAGAAACTGAGGAGGAAAGGCAAATTATTTATTTTGATATAGTTAATAGATAAAGTTGATTTACGAATAAAATTTTTCAACTTCTTAATACCTAACACTATTAGAATAGTTGAATTGCTAAAATTTAGATAACTCAATATGCAAATGTAGTTTGAAGAACCTTATGAAAGCAGATTATTATAGAAAATAAGTTTTAGGAGTTATGATCACAATACTGTGATTTCTACCTAATAACCAGAAGCTGTAACAAAGCTAAGTAAGTATGCTGCTTTTCAGAACCAGGGAAAATAATACCATATAAAGAGAAAAGAAAATTTTCATTTGAGTAATGTTATCTGGAGCTATTAAGTTCATTTTGAGAAACTCACATGTTAGGCTTTACACTCTGAAGAATGAATTCAGGAATAGAAAAATACACAAATTTTAACCCATAAACAAACAAACATAACCACTACCTATAACAAACAAAGATGTTCACTGCCATAGATTGGTGTAAGCAGAACACACACAGGACTCCCTTACCTAGAGTATCCACTTCTGTAACAGACTTGGTTTCTAGATGAAGGTCAATGTCTTTTGGAATGGTCAGTGGCTTATTTTCAATGTGGCCATTGTATTTTCTGCAAAAATTGGACAAGTGGCACAAAAAACAAATTATTTGGTTATTCAAGTGCTTATATCTTACTAAATGCAAAAGAGATTTGAAGCTTCATTCTGATGTCACCCTAGCAGATGTCAGATACTCAGAAACTATTTTCCAGAGGAGACTACAAATGCTAAAGTACATTATGTTACTGTGTAATTGACAGAGGAAGAACTACCTACACTAGCAAGAGAACAAAACTGTGCTTGCTAGTATAGTGTTTCACACCCATTTTTCTGACTCTTTTACAGCTTTAAAAGCAAACTCCTATCTCTTCTCTTTTGTAGGAACAAGTTTAAAGAAAAAAAAATTCTCTTTGAAATGATACACACACATATACACACAAACATAGCTGTAATTATATGTGGGTCAGAGATGAATGAGTATATTAAAATTAGTGTTTGAAAGAAATTAAAAAATATGAAAGGCAACCATTAAAGGCACCTATAGACACTTACAGATAAAGGAGACTAGCAAAGATCTTTACATGTAAGTAAACTTACACATAATCTGTAAGTCACTCCCAAATTTACGTTTTAAGATCAAATAAATACAGAAATTAATAATCCCAGCTTTAAAAGATTATTTTTGACATTGTATTTACTCTTGAATAAATAAAAATGGGGGAATCTCTGTGAAAAATTTCATGTAAGTAAATCAAACCATGATTACTGCTGTTGGCAAGATGTAAGCATCACCATTTCATCTTTCTGTAGTTAACACCACCTAGAAATTTCTGTGAGGGCTGGGCATATAGCGCAGCTCAAGACCACCTGTGTGGCTTGCATGAAGCCCTGCCAGGGTTTGATTCTAGGATGCCATAAACCAGAAACTGTGAAACATGGCTGTTATTGGGAATTGGAAGCAGGAGAATCAAAAACTCAAGGTCTTCCTCTGCTACCAGCCTGGGCTACACATACACAAAACCTAGTCTAAAAAAACCGAAAACCATACACTATAAAGTGTGCAAGAAGAATACAAATATTTACAAAATGAATAGTATACTACATAATTAAATCCTACAATTATTTGACACGGTAACAATTGTCATCACCAGAGTCTTAGTGATTGAAAACAAAAAAGCAACTAAAAACTAACCTGGATTAAAAATTATGGTCCTTAAGTATATAAACTTTGGAAATTCATTTGATACTTTCAAAATTATTTTTTATTGTTTCTGCCAGAATCTGTGTACTATATGTATGCAGTACTTTTGGAGACCAGAAGGGGGCTTCATACCCAATTGAACTAGAGTTATAGTTTGTGAGCTGCCAAGTGGGTAGGTGACAGGGATTGAACTCTGGACCTCTGGAAACTGCTAGTGCTCTTAATCACTGAGTCATAGCTCTAGGCCAAACTCAACACTTCTAATCAACAGCTTTTCTGTAAAATGTAAATTACATTATTTAGGGTGGCTACTTATTTTAAGTTGCAGCTGTACATAAAGTATTTTGAAAACTATAACAATGGTAAGGATACTTTTATTAAAGAACTACTGAAATTTAAAAGGGGAAGGTTCATGATTAATAATCCAATGAACTTTAATGCATCTTGCAACAAGTGAAAAAGAAAAAGCCTTAGTTATCCTCATCAGAATTAAATATAACAATATTTAAGCCAAAAGAGTCCTTCAATATTATTATATTCAATGTTTCCAGATCACCAAAGTCACTGTGGTTCATTCAATGCAGCATGTCAGCAGATAGTGAAACATTAGACAGACAAAATATAAAGAGCTGGGGTGAGGGCTAAAGCTCCAGAGGCTGATCTCTGGCTTAGTAGCATCCTGAGAAGAAGCAATGCAGTAACTGAATGGAACCTACAAAGCCACATCTACCTCTAGTCTTATGAACATGTGGAGAGTGAATCAAAAGGACAGTTTACCCAAAAACACAATGTAAGACAGTAGCATGATAATGTCTAGCAATATTTAGCATGATAATACCTAGCAATAATATCTAGGAAAGATTCCCAAATGACATCTTTGAAAGACTTGTAGACATCATTGCAGCTCTTTCCTTAATCAACCCAATAACTGTAAAATATTATTTTTATAATTTAAATAAGAAGAAAGTTAACAACTTTTGAGTAAAACAATTGTCTTGCATTTACATACTTTTTCACTTACTGAGATTTGTATGGGTTCGTTCTGATGTCAAATATATTAACTACTCAAGAATAAAGTTACTCTGAGTAAACATTATTATTTGTAGTTATATTCTAATTTCTATTTTACTGAAATTTACATGGGTTCTGATCTGAAATTTATTAGTTAATAAACATTCCTTTAAAGCATAAACTACATCTGCATAAATTATATTAATTATTTGTTAGAAAATCATCAAGGTAACTCACCTGTCTTTTTTACTCTTTCCTTTCTGCTGTTTCCCTGCAAGGATTCTTAATTCTTCTTCTGAAGGATGTTGATACCACCTCAAACTGAAGGAGTAAAAAAGTCCTTTTAGATAAATCACTTAAATTTACCAGATTATTTATTTATTCTACAAATATTTACTGAGTTTCCAACTGTAAAGATACTATCGCAGAACAGTCAGGTGATGCCTGTAGTGCAAACAGACACTGTGGCCTGCGCTCTCTAAAGCTTAGGTACAGACCCAGCCAACACTTAGATGCAGGCCCTGCTATGCTGGATGGATTTCTAACAGCCTGCTTCACAGATGGAGTGACATGGACTCTGCAGGTGACTGGGCATATCAATTCTCTACCATCCTTCATGTAAACAAACTGATAGTTATCTTTAAGATCTGACTTACTGCTCCTTCGTATGGATAAGTCATCTTTCTTTTTTCCTTTCTACCACACAAAGTATCCACGTCATTTACTCTCCCTAAGCACCAACCACTTCACCATGACTTTGTTGTTTTACTGAGTGGTCTCACTACGTACCAGTCCCTTAAACTGAATAATCATACCTTACCCTTATTGATCCAAATGTTACCATTAGTTTGTCCAGCACTTTAAACTCTTCCCACTCTACTGCAAAGTTTACTTCAAACTTGAGCTCCACTTACAGTTTTCTGTGGCATGACCATCACAAAACACTCCCTGACCCTTCTGCCTTCCCTTGGACATCCTTCTCATCTATTTACTCAGAGCCTATTTTCCATAATGGATATCTCATCAAAGTACATTAGCAGATTTAAGTCCTTCACAAGGCAACACAATAAGACAGTTATGCCAGGAGTTCCATCAAGGTACTTGCAACTACATTGTTACAGAGGATAATAAATACAAACCTTGTGCTGCTATACTACTTTTTAAATCACAAAACTCTAGACTATGATATGTCTAAATTTAAAGAAATATCAACAATTAACTTGCTGTTTTAAAATGCTACAGAAATGATAATTTGAGTAATGACTGAATATCTGATATAAAAGAATTTGATAAAAATTCTGAGATGACATTGAAATCATGTTAATTTTTAAGTTTACATTTAGCAAGATACTGAACTATTTATGGCTAAAATAATACAATGCTTAAAATTTGCAACAAAATATGTTGGGGTAAGTATAGATGAAGCCAAGAAGAGAAGAACCAAATCTGAAGACACACATGATACTAGTCTGTCTACTCTGTTTGAAACTTCCTACTGAGACATGTCCCTGTGCCTTAGTGTATACATCCTATATTCTAACTTACTTCCTGTGAAGTAACATAGAATGTATCATCTGTTCTTTGCTCATTCTAGACAATGCTTCAAAAGCTCAGAGTAACAAGGTGGTTGTGCTAATAAGGTAACTCTAGTTCCAGAGTACAATCTGCTCACAGGAAACCCCCAAAACATGATTAAAGGATTGGAACTTTCAATCACTTAACCTTCAGTTATGGGAAAGGGACTAGAGTTTGATTTCAATCATTTAAATCAATGAAATAAAATCTACTACATAAAATTCTATCTGTGAGTGAAACTCCCCCAAAAAATTCTGGACGCGAAAGTCTGCTGTAATATTCTGATTGGTCAACACACGGATGGGCCCAGGAAAGGAAACCTTCAAGGTGGGAACCCAAAACTGGTTGGGTGGGACAGGAAGCCCAAAGCACCAGTTCTTGAAATGCCCTTGTGTTGGCAGCAGAAGGCTGGTCACAGAAGACAATGTATGTTTAGATAATATAGCATTGCTAAGGATATTACAGATGTTCAGCATATCCAAGCATAGTAAGCACACTGCAAGTTGGGGAAACCCTCAAGTGAACAGTGATGGCATCCATTAAATAATTATTTCACATGGATTTTGCATATATGGGGTCTTGAGGACGGAGGTTTTGCCGATGTGTATCTGTCTATATCTCTGTTTGCTTGTTACTATGTCCTTCTGTGAATGGCTTTATCTATGCCTTGAGGCCTTTACCTGGAACTCTTCATCTTAAACTTCCACGCCTCCCATGACCTGTCTTCTTTCCTAGCATTGAACTTGCTCACACTTCAGCTCTCAGTCCAGGAAAACCAGGGGATTCTGCTTTCCTGCCCATTACAAACTCTGCCTTGATGCTGTACGTGAAGGTGGAAGGTGGGAAACTAACTACATTAATCTCTTCTGGTGAGCAGCTTTGGAACTGGATGTCTAAATGTTTATTTGAGAAGTGTGTTCCATATTTCTCCCAGTGTCAACCCACCTCCTAACTGGTCAAAAGGTTACCGCTTTAGAGGAGAATTGATAAAGTGCCAGGAAAAGGTCCTTTAAGCAAAAGCTAATGAAATCTACCACTGGGTTAAAACAAACCACTGTTTCCTCCTTTAGGAATTAATCTAGTTGAGCCTGTCAGTTGCCTGGTTGAGGGGCCACCCTAGGAAGGTGGATTCACATAATGCCATCTTTAAAAAGAGGAGAGGAATATTTACTCCTTTAATGAGATAGTAGACCTTTCCTTCCTAGAACTCTCACCCTCTGTACAATTGCTCTCAGAGCAGCTGACCTCTTCTTTGAAATGCTCAGAGAATTGTAATTTTCGCTCCTTTGTCTCTTTTGAAAACATGCTATACCTGATGCTTTGGGTTTCCTCACTCTTTGTCTGAAGTTTTCTAACCCCTGTTTTTGGCAGTGGCTTCCTGATTCTGAATCAATGCCTAACTTAGAGGCACCCTCTCTTCTCCACTCTGCTTCTCCAGGCAACTGACAGGCTTGCCTACCCTGAAGTTTTTCTTTTAAGGCTCAATAAAATTGCCCTAAAGATTTCTTCTCAGTCTGCTCTTAAACTCCTTTACTAATAAGACTAAGGGGCAGGGCCTGCTTGGGCGACTCTAGTAGTCCTCCCCAAATCTTCTGGTAATAATCCGATTCTATATGAAAAGGACATAGAAACTATGCTCCTTTCCCCAGTACTTTTCATATGTGCATCTTTTACAGAATGGTAAGTACAGACGTTTCTAGAAATCTATGAATCACTTATGAATTGCAGCTCAACCAGCTGCAATTTAGACAAAAACAAAACAATACTATCATTTTCCTGAAGTTGACTTCCTACTTTTATTTTACTATTTTTGGTTTTGTATACTGAAAAGCTAGTAAAGTTACTGGCATATATTATGTGTTCAAAAAGGCTCACTGAAGCAAAATAATTCCGTTTTCCTCCTTGTTTAACAGATACACACAAGCACGCACACACGCAAGCACACGCGCACCTAGCAGCAGCAGCAGCAGCAATCAAGTCTCTAAATTACAGTTTACAGGTGAGAAGGAACTTCCTGCTATTTCCATTCAAGTCCAGAACTTTAACTTACAGTTGATTCTTGTTATTCGCGGTAGTAATGTTCTATAAAGTCTCCGCGAAACATTGAACCATTGCTCCTAGGGGAAATACAAAGTTAGGTTCCTGCGAGCCTCTGGTCACAACAGCTTTCATCAACTGGTCAAGACATAATCTTCCTAGATGTGTTTCTATTTTAAAATGCTTTATTTAAGACTGATGATTCATTACCATTGAGTTCACAGAAGCAGCACTATCTCATGTCTGAATACAGCCTTTCTAATGTCTACAATCATAAATATGGCATTTTTCCATGTTCTGCAAATCATTCCAACATAATTTCTATGAGCAAAATCACAGCTTTTGTGTGCCTAACTATTAGACAATGACTCAGTCTTATGTTTGGAGGTCATTTTATTTTCATTTGTTTTTTTGTGACAGGATTTTTCTATGTAGTCCTGGCTGTTCAGGAACTCACTATGTAGACCAGGCCAGCCTCAAACTGCTTCCTCAATACGTGATTAAAGGCTTGTACACGGCACCTGGCCTGAAGATCAGCATTTTAAAAGCAAAACTAACAAGTAAAAGTCAAAGTGAAATAAAGAAGCCTTGACAGGACAAACAGGATGCTGACTTATGAGAGTTAAAAGAAGCAGGAAAAATGTCCTTGTTAGGCCCCAACTGTGAAGATAGTGTAGGGCCACATAAACTTTTTACCACCTAGTCATGACTGACTAGGAAAGCTGTACTCACATACTGACTCTGGCATTATAAATAATTTAGTTTGTGGGAAAATCTCAAGTGTGAAATCCAGAAATACTGGCGAGTACATGGTATTCAGAAGAACATCTAAGCAACAATGAATTTCAAAGACTAAATTTAGTTGTTTGGCTTTGAGAAATAAAACATAAGTGAAAATCATAGAACTGAAGAAATATCTTAAATGCTTTCTATTAACAAAGAACTTTTGAAATTGATTCAAGATGACCACAGCTTCCTTGGATGGGGTGTGGTGTATGTACCGTGTGCATGCTCACATACATACCTGAACTTAGGAGAACAGTGCACCTGTGTCCTCCTCTACCAATCACTCTTCTGCCTACTCCTTTGAGAACAGAGTCTCTCCTGGATCTGGATGGAGCTTACCAGTTGAGTGTGTATTCTGTCAGGCAGGCAATAAGCTTCAGGAGCTCCTACTATCTCTGCCCACTACAGTGATAGGGTGACAGGCACATTATGGGATCACATTTGATTTGCTTTGTGGGTGCTTAGGATCCAAAGGCAGGTTCTTGTGGTTACACAACAAATGTTTCAGTCACTGGGCCATCTTTCTAGCCCCTAACTTACATTTATAAGTCTGTTTTCCTAAAATGGAATATATATTATAGATCTTATTAGATAATTTAAAATTCACTTTATAGGATTATTTTTATAGCTGACCTCCGGTGATACTGGAACCTTTTAGGACATCTATTTCTAATCTACCTGTCATTCATTCATTCATCAGTCATTTAAGAAGAGCTCATTATGCTCCATATACTATGACATGGTTGATTCAAAATCAGATTCAACAAAGCCAAAATCCCTGCCTTTTGGCTGCTTCTATTCCAGTCAGGTTAGAATTTAACCATTTTCTAATGAAAAATAAATTGCAATTTGTAATACCATAAGAAAAAAACAAATGAATGATGAAAATATGAGGTTTCACTTATTAGATAGATGATTAGATACCAACCAACTTATCTGAACCAGTACTTAGCCAGCATCCTAGTGGGCAAGAAATGGGCAGAAGCGCATTCCAAGCAAGAAATGGAATGTCCAGAAGCACAGAAGCTTAAAGAAATACATCACAGGACCTAAAAAGCCAATGAGGCAGTAACGTTCACAAAAACTGCAAAGAGGTAAACTCAAAAGTAGAAAGGAACAGATCGTGCCAGCCTTAGAGGTAATAGTATGGAGTATAGACTTTATACTAAAACAATAGTCTAAAACTCGGGAGAGTTGTTCAATTTATGCTTTAAGATTTATTTTGTTGCTATGTATATCAGTGGGAGGCCAGAAACAATAGCAGGAAAATGTATTCTGGACAGAAAATCACAAGGCAAAATTCAGAAGAATGCTTGCCTGATTTCCTTTAACAGTCAGTCCTTTGCAGTTTCACTAGATACCACATGGTTCCCACCTTCTATATTGTGTCTCAGGAAAATAACTGCATGTTTGCAACAGGTACACTATTCCTTCCTAACATGGCTACAAGAATGTAGTTAGAGGACAGTTGTTAACTATGTTGAGCAAGATGTTGTACATATATTATGGTATAACTAATGGGGAAAGTTAAATAAAAAGATTAGGAGGAAATACAACAAATTTACATTATTTTTACCTTTAAGTCATGGGCATTTAATCTACTTTTAAAAACCCATTTTTTTTTTAAATCAATTTGCCATCTTTGTTTTTTACACAGTAGGTACATGCTGCTTTTGATGTGAAAAAAAATAAAAGATATAAATAAATTTAAAAAGGCTCTCACTAAGACTTGAACCTCTCACATTTAAATATATTAATTTCAGTGCATTTGCTAGCAGTTAACTTGGTTGGCTACTCTGCACTTTTTTTCACTTATGCTGAATTTTTATTAGTAGCAATACTTCCGAGAGTAAAGTTAAGGTGCTGTTGTACTTTACTAAATTATTGAATCAAGTTTATAATGGTCATTACATAAAATATCTGACCATCATAATAATTTAGCAACACTGAAAATCAAATAGTAGAAACTACAAAATTATTGGTCTGTAATTTAAGTAACAGGGACACTTACATCAAACCTCGTTAGAAATTTTAGATGGAAATTTGACTACGAACAAGTATACAAAAGCAGTATTAATAGAGAAAGCTATGAAGATTTTACCATTTAATTATGTAAAACTTTACTTCAAGGCATATAATATAGTTCATTGCTATGAACTGAATGTTTGTGTCTCCCCAGACTCTTCTGCTAAAATCTAGTAACCAGTGTAACAATATCTGGATATGGGGCTTTTTTGGAGGAAATAGGACATAAACATGGAGCCTTAATGAAATGGACCTATGCTCTTTAAAAAAACAGGTCAGAAAGTTGGCTTAGTCTTTTTGTTATGTTGAAGATACACACAAAAGTCAGCAGTGTGGAAACTGGTAAAGACTCAACAGAACCAGGTCCCATTAGCATCTCAATCTCATGAATTCCAGGTTCCAGAACTGTGAGAGACAGGCTGCTGATTATATAACCTTCAGTTAATGGTACTTTGTTAGAGCAGCCAAAATTGATAAAGGCAGTAAGTAATCACAACTTTAGTTGCTATTCTAAATATTCATAATTATATTAGGTGGGGAGAAATAATCTCCTGCTATTTGTTGAAAGATTTCAAATAGGATGAATATTCTAGACCTGGAAGTTACCAAGAAAAAGAGAGCATGGACTCAAGCATTCCATAAAGTTTAAATCTTTCCCTTAGGTCCTAGGTCTCATCTACTATGCATTTGAATAGTAGGTTTCTCTCACAAAAGGAACTTCCAGATTGTTGACTCAGGCAGGAAGCATCCAACAACAGGCAAAAAGAATTCCAACAATTGAAAAACAAAGTGTTATAACACCCTCCTTACTGAATATGGAAATGAGACAATATTAGAGTACACTTGACCAAATTATAATTTAATTTTAAGCTATTATTAATGTGTGTGTGATGAGAGAGAGGAAGAGCACAAGATGGTACATGAACATGCATGCCACAACACAAATTTGGGAATCCGCTTTCTCCTACCATGAGTTGTGGTGATTGAATTCAGGTCCTTTACATGGCATTTATATGTCAAGCACTTTTACCCACGGGGCCCTCTTCCAAACCCCCAAAATGTATTTCTCCTGAAGGACATATGAAGAGAGAGATGAGGGAGAGAGAAAACCAGAGTGAGTGATGAGAAAGGTGGAAGTGTAAAAAGAAATGCATGCATGAGGTTTAAACTGAGCAAACAGGGGAAATGAAAAGCTGGGTGGTGAAGAAGCTATCAGGAGTCAGCAGTACCCTATGTTCATGCAAATCCACTATTCAAATGTATAAAGATTGTAACCTATCACTTACCTCTGTGCAAAGAGGTGCCAAGCAAACTTCAAAACAAAAAGTAACTTTCATTACAATACAAAGTAGAGAATTGTTTGGCTCTGGTGAGTGGTTAGGGAAAGCTGTTTATAAAGAACACAACTTCTTAGGATTATCTTTTGAAAATAAGTGACTGGAACTGGAAATCCAATAGCATCAGGCTTTTAGAGTTGTTTTTCAAAGCCAGCAATACATTTTCAGGGTTAGGTCTAAGAGATGCCACTAACTAAACTACTCAGTTTCTTGTTTAGGAGAAATTCCTTCAACCAAGTTTGGTAATCTTAGAAAACTACAACTAACATATATAATAGTGGCCAAGTGGAGCTGCAACAGAACCAGATGGGCTTCAGTTTCAGATTTTGCAGTATTTGCACACACACGGCATCCTGGGGTTGGAATATAAATCTAATCATGGAATTCACTTGTTTTAATATATATATATGTATGATGAAGGCAATTTTAAACAGTGTTTTCAATGTACATACATGTTCACTATTACTTGGAACATGAGGTGTTCAACTGTCTACTTGTGGTATTGAACAGATGTTTAGTATTTGAATTCTACTTCATAATTAGTATGCTTCTGTAATCAAAATCAGTGTTGATGTGCCTGTTGATTTGGAATGTAACATGACTAGGTGCCAAAGAATAAGACTAAGAACACAGATAAGTGAAGAGAAATCATACACTAGCTGTAACTACCTGTGTATAAATTTATGAGAGTATATACTACATACACACAACACTCTAAAAGACAAAGGACTGCAATGAAAAAGGGCAAAGAAGACTCAACTACCAACAGAAATCACAGTTCTACTTGTGGTGAGAGAAACATATCACATTTAAAACCCTGTTCACATATGACAGCTCCAGGACAAGATGTGGAGTGTAAGAGAAGCCATCACCAGTCAAGCAGATACAGGCGTTCACCCCTTATACTTGGTAGTATGGACCAAAAACCATTAGTGGGTACTCTTTAAACTATAGACACTATCAAACCCTATGTATGCTATAATTTTTCTTACATATATTTATAGGTAAAGTTTAATTTATAAATAAAACACAGTAACAATAAATAACAAGCAGCAAAATTGTAGCAAGATACTGTAATAAAAGTTGTTAATATTGCCTCTCATAATCTCACTGTACTGTCCTGATCCTTCTGTAGAGTGAGGTAATACAGCACCTGGGTGATCAAATGAAGGTAAATGATGTAGGCAAGCACATCTATGACGTAAAGATTATCTGAATGCAACTCTCTGTTACATAGGTAAGTCTCATCCCCTGACATGGACCTTTTAAGTGACTAAAGGCAGGTAGTATGCAGTCTAATCACTCAGGAACAGAGTGCAGTTTTGTGATGTTACTCAGAATGGTGTATTATTTAAAAGATAGGCTTTCTGAAGCCTTTTCCATTCAGTGTTTCCAACTGTGATGGACTGTGGTGGGAAGTGAAATCACAGGTTCGGGAAAAGCTGCTGCACTGGACTATGACTGGCCTTCTAAAGGAAGGTCTGGAGCTATTCAGTTTTCATTCTATGACCTGAAGAAATTACTTACAACTTGTTTTCCCATGTGTAAAAGTGGAAAAATACCATCTGTCCCAAAAGAAAAGGAGGTATTCAATAATCTTGTTTTTATTTTTGAGGTACAATGAAAATATTTCTGCTTCCCTGACCTTTAGCTAGCACTAATCAAAAGGTCCTAGCTCAGGAAATGAATGAGCCTATTTCTAAGCCTGATTCCTCAGAATCTCTTGATCAATAATCCACATTCTTACTAACCAGCACAGCATTTAACAGTAGACTTGAAGATCACAGGAAAGACACAAAAGCCACTTTTTATATTAAAAGTCTTCTTAGTCTTAAAAACTGCTTATTTCGTCAGGTACTGTTGCTTACTCCTTGACGGTACTGGCTCCATTACAAAATGGTCCTAACTAAGACTTCAATCACATGGCCCAAGTGCCACTTCAGCCTCTCCAGGGCAGACAGAGGACGTAAGTTAATACAAACCCAAGTCCTAAGTTTTAGGAAAATTATGATTTATTTATATTATTGTGGAATAAATAAATAATAAGATGATATACACACAATATGCACACATACAAACTTACCCAAATTCTTTAGCATGCTGTTGCTTAGTGGCACCTACACATGTATTTATTCACATAAATGGTCTTACTAAACAGTTCTATTAAACAGCAATTCCCAAGTCATCCTATAATAGTTTTTAATTGCTCAAGTGATTTGCAATGAAAACTGTCATTTATGACCAATACTACATAAGCCAGTAAGAAGATATATGAGGCTCTTTCAATTTAACACAGTATGGTTTCATATCACTGAAGGCTGACAAAACAGTAATTATTCTAAATGCTATAAAACTGATAATCCTATTCTACTGAATTGGTTAACAATGCTAAGAGTTGGCTTTTGTGACTCCAAAATGTCAGCATCAAACTTTACAAATGTAGATAACATTAAAACATAAGACAAAACAGTAAGAATATGAAATAACAAAGAAGTAACATTACTAGAATATATGTCTATTAATAGAACTTCATTTAGCATTAAGGGCAGCCTTTATTAATACAAAATATTCTGTAATGAGAACAAGTTAATATGGTGCATTCTTGTAGAAAATCAAACTTCGAGTGACAGATGTAGCTCAGTGAGAGCCCTTCTCATGTACATTACCCTGGGTTCAATTCTGAGTACCACACAAAAGAAAAACTTTATATCATATTATTCCAATACTAACAAATTTACTTCATATATTTTAAGGTTTTATATATTTAGCTCTAAGTCATTTACTTATAACTAATGATGCTTTGCTGTCATTATATTTTTTGATAATCTATGGAATACAAAATAAGTAAAACATGATTGTGGAAGGTATATTACACCTACACAACAAAATTTTAGTCACAGATGATAGTTCTGTACATGGGCTTCTTAATTTTATCAAACAATTTCATCACTATTTAAAATACATTTAAACAGCTTATTTCACATTATCAGTACATATACAAATGTGCAGTATTAAAAACTAAAGTCTAAATTTTTTCTATATTTGACTATAACAAAGAGCAAAGTATAAAATATAGCAAACAAAATGAAAAATAAATTAGATGTAGAAAACTTAAATTTTTAAAGAGAATAGTCATCTAAATTAAAGGCTTGTTTGACTTGCTGCATAAGAAAGTATTAGTAAGAGAGCCACCCAATGTGTCCAAATTTCAAAAAGTCTAAACAAAAGAACATGGTCAGCATTTGATCATCTATTGAAGTAGTTATAGTACCAAACTTATCACTGACCTTAACTGCACAGAAAGTGCATATGGCTTATATTTCTGTGTATAGATTCTTCTGTAACTATATTATCTAATTTCTTTACTTCTGATTGCATTACATTATAAAAATTCAATCTAGGGATTTTTTTTTTTGCGGGGGAGGGGGAGCAGTGGAGATAAACAGTATTAACTACTGTTATCTACAACAAATAAATTCAAATAATACAGTGTAATTCTACTCCCTCATTACTGAATTATGGAGATTAAAATTATTTTCAACAAAACAAAGAAATTTAGCTGTTACACTAAATTTTTTAATTAAACTACCAAAAGCAAGACATTTTTTTCTAATTTTTAACATTAAGCACTTAAGACTTCTAACTTTTCACCCTCTTGTTGACCAGCTTTTAAAAGTAACTAGAAAAGAAATTTCTCATTCTCAGTGGCCAGAGAATAGATGGAAGAAGAAAAAGAATGAAAAGAGAAACTGAATTCTTATCACTTGCCCTGTTGCCTTTGTACAATACATGTCAAGAGAAAGAAAAAAAGCAAGATTTTCTCACAACATCTTTTGCTGTTATTTTAGAAACAGATTTGAATTAGTATTTGGAGGAAGTTACACAGCCCTCTAAGTTGAATGGAGACTGTAGATGCCAAGTGTTATCCAGGTGAAGTGGTATATGCTTACAATCCTAGAACATGGGAGGCAGAAGGAGCGAGGGAGGGAACTGAAGGTACTTTAACTATACGGTAATTCTAGGCAAGCCTGACTTACACAAAGCCTCATCTCAAAACAAACAAAAAGTACCCATTACAATCAGCCTATCCCTTACTTACCTGCCATTACAGAGTAGCCAACGAGCAAGAGAATAGTGAGGTATAATCTTCTGCATGACACTGGCCATCACCATGGTAACAACCAGCTGTATACCTATCACACCCTGTGCAGAAAAAAATTAAATAAATAAATTCAACAATAGATTAATTAATGTTTGGGACCATGCTGGAAAATTCTCTGTACATTTTGAAAATTTTATTAAGAAAATTACCTTAACAATAAAAAATCTCATTCTTGCTGCATTTAGGTATTCAAAACCACATACGTAGTTTAAATTTAAAGCTTAGTATGAAATGTCACTCTCATAGTTCTCTTCAAATTACCAAAGTATCACATGCATGTGAATATAAGTAAAATGAAACAAACATTAAATATTTATTCCCAATAAATACTGTGGTTTCTGGTCAATTTTGGTGAAGATTCTCTGAGGTGCTGAGAAGGTATTTTTTTTGTGTGTCTGCATGAAATGTTCTATAAATATGATGGGTTCATCTTGTTTTCACATCTGTTAGCTTCAGTATTTCTGTTTAGTACTGCTTGGATAACTTGTCTAACTGGTGAGAGTGAGGTAGTGAAATTTCCCACTCTCAGTGGAAGTCAATCAGTGTGTGAGGGTCAATATGTGATTTAAGCTATAGTAGGGTTTCTTTTACTAACTTGGGTGTCCCTGTGTTTGGTGTATAGGTATAGTAAATTTAAATGTCATCTTGGTGAACTTTTCCCTGATGAAAATGTAGTGCCCTGCCCTATATCTTTTAATTGTTTTGGGTTTGAAGTCTATTGTTGAATATTAAAATGGCAGAGCTGGACAGATGGCTCAGTGGTTAAGAGCACTGACTGTCCTTCTGGAGGACCAGAGTTCAATTCCTAGCATCTACATGGCAGCTAACAACTGTCTGTAATTCCAAGATCTGACACCCTTACACAGTTATACATGCAGGCAAAACACTAATTCACATAAAATAAAAATAAATACTTAAAAAATATATTAAAATGGCTACTACAGCCTGCTTCTTAGATCCATTTGCTTGGAATATCTTTGTGGGGCGGGAATTGTATTCTGTTCCATTTTAAATAATTGTCCCGCCTACTGGTTTAATAAAAAAAAATGCTGATTGGCCAGTGGCAGACAGGAAGTGTAGGCAGGGCTACCAGACTAAGAAAACTCTGGGAACACTGCAGAACAGAGATGCCACAGAAATGCAACAGAGACAGGAGGAGACAGCAGCAGACACAGAGGAAAGAAGTTGAAATGTTGCTCTAAGAAAAGGTATCGAGTCACATGGCTGAACAAGAATCATGGGTTAGTTTAAGGGTAAAGAGTTAGCAAGTTACATGACTGGACCCTGGGCCAATCATCGTAAAATTAACACAAGCATCTGTGCAATTCTGTGATTCTGTGTGACTGCCATTCAAATCTCTGGTCTAGATCTCAAAGTTCAGGCCAGAAACCAATTACTACATATCTTTTTCTAACCTTTTACCCTGAGAAATGTCTATCTTTTATGTTACAGTTTGTTTCTTGGATGCAGAAGGGTGAATTCTGGTTTCACTTTAATTCTGTTAGTCTACATCGTTTACTTACAAACTAAGACCACTGATATTGAGAGCTATCAATAAGCAGTGTTTGTTGATTCCTGTTATACTGTGTGTGTGTGTTTTCTCTCTCCTGATTTTTTGGCCTAGGATTATTACTTCTTGTGTTTTGTTGGGTGTGGTTAACCTCAAGTTGGAACTCTTCTTCTAGGGCTTTCTGTTGGACTTGATGCATAGATAAATACTGCTTAAATTTGGTTGTATCGAAAAATGTTTTGTTTTCTCCATCTATTGTGATTGAAAACAACCTAGGTTGTTTCCAAGACTCTAGGTTGTCCTCGACAAACTAATCAAAGCCCTATTACTTAAGACAATACCTATAAATCTCACTGAACACGGAGAAGTCAAGCTGCTGGCCATATAGAGCTTTCTACATGATAGCATCTTTGGTAAAAGAAGGTACTCTGCATGTTTCAAGAGGGGAAATGAAAACACCCAGCCAGCTAAAGGGTGTCTTGCTTACAAGATATGTTAGTGCAATGGGGATACAAAGTTTCTTGGGAGTAACCAACCAATATCTGATTTGATGTAAGGCCCAGTCCATGAGATGGAACCCTTAACCAAACTGTTTGGGTGACCAAGAATCTGAGACTAGATAGTTCAGGGACCTAGGGGAAAAGAAAGTACTACTGTTCTAGGAAAAGAACATAGCATTAAACTAACTCCTAATAATACTATGTTATACTCATTGATCAGTGCCTTGTTCAACCATCATCAGAGAAGCTTACTCCTGTACCAGATAGAAACAAATACAGAGATCCACAGCCAGTCAGTATGCAGAGATACTGGGATACTCAGCCCTAAACAGATGTCTCCTTCAAGTCCCTCCCTCAGGGCTCAGAAAACCTTGTAAAAGAGGTGGGCATAAAGTGCAAGAGCCAGAGAACATGGAGGGCACTAAGGAAACAAGGCCATGTACATCACCAGGATGAAAGCACACACAATCTCAAAGACTCACAGAGAATGAGGCAGAATGCACTGATCGTGCACAGGCTTGCACCAGATGGAGTACTAGAGCAGAAAGGAGAAATGGACACATGTGCTGTCCTTTATCCAGAAGCAATCTCCAAGCAATAACCACTTGCAAATGAAAATTTAGGTTTCTGTTCATAGTTACTGTTAACTTTTCCTCATTTTAAATTCATGTTACTTTTTTTTGTTAAATACAAAATAAAGAAAAACAAACAAACAAACAAAAAAAAAACAAAAAAAAAAAAAGAAAGAAAATTTAGGTTTCCCTAAAGGATTCTCAAGGGGGGAAACAAACGATTTTTGAGGGGTAGGCTGTATGCCCAGCAGTAGGTGGACAATACAAAATGAACTGAAGGACATCTCTGGAAGTTCCTTGTCTCATAATGTTGTGTCAGGACTTTATCTTTAATTAAACACACATACATACACACACACACACACACACACACACCTTTTCTATCTTTTACCCTACAGGTCTTTTGTTCTTTTGTGTAGTTATTTATGACTTCCAGTTTATTCTGTTTTGTTGTTGTTGTTTTTAATGTGATTTTTAAGTAACAAGTAAGTGGGCCTCTGTATCTACATCTGTTTCCTCTGACTTTACCTGGGCTCTTTTCCTTCTGTTTGTTTTTTCCTATTACAATGTGTTAGTTTTTGTTTTATCTTATTATTTTATTTCATTTTACCTTATTACCCCTTAGAAGCCTGTTTGTTTTTCAATTAGAGAAAGAAAGGGAGTGGATTCAGACAGGAGGGCAGGGAAGGAAGAATTGGAAAGAGTAGATGGAGGGGAAACTGTAATCAGGATATATTCTGTAAGAAAAAAAAGCACTCCATGTTCAAAACAAGGGAAAACACTAAATAAAGATACAAATATGGTAAAAGTATTGAGTTCATCTTTTCCTAATCCACTTAACCATGAAGACACCAAACTTTAAGACCAGCAGGCTGGAAAAGGTGGCACATACCTCTACTTTCATTACTCAGGAGGCAGAGGCAAGAGGCTACATAGTGAGACCTTGTCTCAGAATATAAAAGAATAGTAATTGCAAAGCCAGGCATGGTAATTAATGCTAAAGAAACTGAGGTAGAAACATTTAGAGTCTGAAGCCAAGCTGGACTATCCTAGCAAGAGAGAGAGAGACAGAGAGAAACAAAAATCCTCAATCTAGTAGCTGTGTGACTTAGGCATACTACTTCAACACTCTGTATCTTTGTTTCCTTGTTCATAAACAGATACAAATTCAATCTACCTCACTAAACTGTTTACAGAGCAGGAATAAGTCCATATGATTATTGTTTGTTGTAGTGATTATCACTATTAGAAGACACAGTTTCTCAAATAAAGAAGTTGGGAGGTGGTTCTTGAGCTGGACTATTTTTTAAATGTCTACCAAATCTATTTCAACTCTACTTTGGTTTTAGATATTTTAATGTCTTAAATTCTGGCAACTGGATTACAGAAAGGGTATCTTTTGTTTCACATCACATCCAAGGTAACATTATTTTATTTCACATTCTCCATACTGTTTCCTATATGTTGTAACAGAAGTTCTGCAATCTCTATACCCTGAATACAATCACAGAAAAACTCTCTAACAGTATGCCAGAAGGCTGATGTATTTGAAATTATAGACTTAAAAGGCAAAGCACTTTAAGTTAGTAAAGATTGTAGACAAAGTGAGCCTCACTCAACCCGGCCTTGAAAACAGTGACAGAAGCCCAGTCATCAAGGACAGCACTGTAGCATCTCACAGACACAAAGACAATTTAACAGTTCAGTCATTTCTGTCCTCAACAGTAAAACCATATTTTAGTTGCATTTAATAAAAATCACTATTATAAAAAGCTATTGCAATAAGATTCATCTAGAAGTACAGTGCTAAGGGGAAGGATATTGTTCTTTCAAATCACGAACTATGAGATAAGCTAACAACATTTATTGTTAAAGATGTAGACCAGATTTAAAAAAAAAAAAAAAGATGTAGACCAGATAAGTAACACACAAATAAATAAATAAATAAAAAAGCATTCTAGAGGTGATGTTGAAAAATTCAGAAACTGAACAAACATGGAGCCAAGAGAGAACTAAGAAACTCACCTTGAGAAAGGCAAATGCTACAGGAAAGCTGGTATATTCTCAGTACTAGTTTCATGTTCGACTAAAACATGATCAATGCAAAAGCCTAACTCTAATCTGTTCAATTTACTATGTCACTTTCCTCTTCTGAAATGAAGCTGAAAATAGCTTTCCAAAACCTCATCTACCTGCTGTGCTGAACACATTATTAGGTAACGGGAATCTTTCAGCTTTCTAAGAGAAACTACTAAGTCTTTCCTAGAATGTGTCACTATTAGACTGACTACAAATATCACACTAAAAAGAAATGCAACTTTTACCCTAAAACAGGAATCTACATAAAGAGGTCATTTTTAAATTATGTGAAAAATATTTGACCACAGTTACTCCTTTTCACATACATCCAGGAAGAGTACCTGGTGTTAGTGCTCTGACCCACTTCCTGGAGTCCTGACCAATAAGCAAGAACCTGGTCTGCCCAGCATCATGACATCAAGCAGTCTTTAAGAAAAATTCTCCCTTCATTCCTCCTCTTATCCCCTCCCCAGGTCACTAGTCCCTGACCTCCTCTCTTTCTCTGATTTCTCTGTCTCTCTCTCCTTTTTCTTTCTCTCTCTGTTTCTTCTCCTAATCCTTATTCTAATACAGTCTTCATATGAGCACAGCCTTTGTGTCTCTTTTTTGCGGCCACACTGACCACGGTGCCACCTGAAAGGGGCCATATCCTTCAGGTAGTATGCAAGAGATCATAATGTAACTTCTGGAGTATACTGTCAAAGTTGTAACTTTTGAAGAACTGTCTTATAATTTACTATTTTACTAGTACTAACTTAAATATTAGCTATTATAATATTCTTATCAGGTTAGAGTACTGTAAAGTCTCTTAAATTTACTGAATATTTTTCATTATTTCTTTAGCAGGGGATACTTAAACATAACCCTGGAATTAAACAAATTTCACAATATAAAACTTTTAGACTGATGAACTGAAGCTACAAAAACCATCACAGTTAAATCTCAAGCATGCCACCACAGAGCTTTAATGGTTTTACTAATATTTCAAAACAGTAACTTGGCCAAACAGATTAATGGATGCACGGCCTTTAGGTTCAGATTCCCTGGGGAACCGGAACTGAGAAAATTAATTTATAGAATAGTTTAGGGACCCAGGACTTGGGTAAGGCCTACAGTACCTTGGTGTGAACCTTTCCAAGTCTACTAACCTGAGGCCATGAGGAGCAAGAAAAAAATTACATCTTTAGCTTCCAGAAGAATGACCATTTCAATTTCTGTTATTAATACTTTCTGAGAAGGTTAAGAAAACCTTACTCAAGAAAACTAAGTAATTCCCCAATAAATAAAAAATATACCAAGCACCAATAGTTTCTTATGCTTGTCAACAATGGAAATAAAATATCAATAGTGAAATACAAGCATGCTGCAATTTTAAATTTCAAACTTTGAAAATTGTCACCCTCAGTGGAGTTGACATTTTGTTATGTTTCATTAAACTAGCTCTCCTGCTGACAAACAAATTGAAAGGAAACACACATTGTTTATTATTAGGGGGCATATTTGCATATAAACTTGGGACTCAGATAACCCCAAATGGTTTCAATTATCATCACACTCACAAAAAAAAGAGACAGGCTATTACCCATCCACCTTCCCATTTTTTTTTTTTTTTTGTTTCTTAACTGTTTAAAACATTTTAGTGACTGCTAGCAAAACATATTGAGGCAGATTTCTTAAATATGTAAAAAATCATTTTTACTCCAATGAGCAGGAAACTTATCATTTCAACCCAGATTAATAAAAAAAAACCTTAGAACTCACACTGTAAGCATTTAAACCTTCTCTAGACAATTAACAAAGGAAAGCAGAATCTAAATGACCAAAATCATACAACTACCTAGTTATAGATTTAACTAGAACCCAGGCACCTAATTTCAAATGTAATGATTTTTCTACTAAAGTCTATTGAGGTCACTTAATTACCATGCATTAAGGACCAAGCTATTATACCGTGTTTGGAATACTAGAAGCCAGGAAATATGCATGTTCTTGAGCTTTAGTGAGCAGCATCTGAGCATGAGATACATAGACTATTCAAAAATGATGAGCAGATAGGAAGTCTATGATAACACAAGAAAAGGCAAGCGATATTGAGACTAAAACTATGAAAGGTCACTTTGGATGGTCTAGCATTATTTTAGAAGCAGTAGTTTGGTCAATCAACACTGCTAACTGCTTTAAGAAAAATAAAGAGGGCAAGACCAGATATTGACAGCTGGGACCATCAGATTTAAAATTTACACTAAGGCTATAATACCATGAAAAGTGGTATGATATGTTGAGTAGTTAAGAAAATTGTTGTGGATACCAAGAAAAACCCCAGCTGTAGTGATATATTGGATAGTTAACAAAAATAGCATGAAATATCAGAGGACAGAGCCATGCCACAAAGGTCAGAAAGTGGTGGTGATCCATGCCTTTAACCCCAGAGGCGGGGATTCTCTGGATCTCTGTTAGTTCAAGGCCTAACAGAGTCAGGCAGTAGTGGCACACACCTTTAGTCCTAGCACTGGGAAAGTAGAATCAGAAAGTAAGATAACTGAGGGAGAGAGAAGGAAAGAGAAGGAGGAGGAAGAGGAGGAGGAGAAGGAGGAGGAGTTCAGTCCTTTGCTTGGGATCCAGATTCCCATTTCTGCTGAGGACTGAGAGGTATTGAGTCTGAGAATCCTTGGAGACAGGATCTACCCTTTTCAGCCTGAGAAGTAGACTAGGTGGGAAGCTGTGGCTTGTTCGTCTGCCTGATCTTGCAGCTTTTCCCCAATATCTGGCTCTGGGTCTTTATTAATAATACCAAATAGTGCAATACCCAGCAGCACTAAGACAACTGGCTCAAAGCCGAGAAGAGGACCTAGAGTGCACGTAGCAAACAGGGAAGCACTGTCTCTTACTTCAGTGACAAAAACATTGTAGTGTCACAGAGATAATTTAGTAATTTCAAACATTAATAAAGCACTATAAGTCAAATTATATCACAGAAATAAGTATAAATCTAAAAAGCAAAACTACACTTTCTTGGTTATTATGTTATATGTCTAGAATCTCAGAAGCTGAAGCAAGGTTACAAGTTTGAAGTGAGGATTGGCTACAGAAAGCTGCTATCCAGCCTCAGCTACACAGTGAAAATCCCTTTCAAAACAAACAACCGCCCATCAAACTCTCTTACAGCTGATATCTAGCTAGCACAACTTGGGAACTCAGCACAAAAATCCATGTTTTTACTGACAGTTAACCACTCAATACCCAGAACAATATCATTTAGAACAGTTTAGAGTACATAGTACAACATGATATCTGAATGAATGAAGCCACTGTAAAGAATACTTATCAAAACTTATAATCCAAATTAACATATAAAGGAATGTCACATAAGATAACATATGTGTACAAACTTGAACAGCCTAAGGAAGTGCAATAGAAATTTAAAAACTGGATAAGAAAATCTCATAGGAATGGGAAAACCTAAGATGAAAATTGAAATTTCAGACAAATAAAAGAAAATTTCAAGCTAAATTACAAGCATGTGTGTGTATGTATGTGTATGTGTGTGTACACTATCCCAAATATGAAATGTACGTTTTCCTTAAAAGATTCATGTGCTGAAAGTAGAATTCATCTGTAGGTGGTTAATCTAATCATTGAGAAATGACTGGATAATGAAGGCTCAAACTTAGTTCAGTGAACAATTCTCTGATGGAGTCACACTAGAAGGCCTTACTGGGAGGTGGTAGGTGAGTGGGCACTGACTAGAGGAAGGCAGTCCCTTGAGGGTGTGTCTTTACTGGTACCTGGTCCCTTACCATCTGCCTTTCTGTCTTCCTACTGCAATGAAATATGCTCTCCTGCCTCATCACAGCATCAGAAACAATGGAACAGTTGACATGGACTGGCACTTCTATCACTGTAAGCCACAATAAACCTTTCTTAAATTTTTTTTGTGACATTTTTGTCACGGCAACAAAGCATCTAACATGGGAAATATTTAACTTTTATTCCCTGTTTGATGAAAATATCACTTTGGGAGTCTATGCAGTCAGAAATAAGGCAATGAACACTACATATGCAAAATCAGACTTTAGTAAACTGCTTAATCAAAGAGAAATTCTAAGACAAAAGGGTAGTTCAAACCAGGAGGAATGAACAGAGAGACCACTCCAGGGAAGAATCAAACTGAGTAAGACTGAGCATAAAGGCAAACAGCAGAATACAGAAGGCAAGCTCAACGGTATGGCAAGCTGCTTCCATCTGGGTAGATGGAAAGACTCTCAAGAAGCAGCCTCAGAGAGGCTTCCCAAGAACAACACTTGGCCTGAGCCCAGCTTTTCAGAAACTATACATTTAGTGTTGTGGTAAGTACAATCCATGTGCTTGAGACACACTGATGGAAATCAGGTTTGGAAGAGTGCTAGGACTCAGTTAACAGAAAAATGTAAGCTAGTATGTATCAAATTTACAAAGGATTCATTCAATTACTGTCTTGATGTATGAGTTACACAAGGCTGTTTGGTGAATTTAGCATAAAAAACTGCAAGTTAACACTGAAGGACATTTCACTCAGACAATGCTTAAGACTGATGAAAAATGCATATGCAATAGTACAGTGTGTAAAATATTTTCAACCTAAATAGTTCTGAATAAACATGGTTTACTTGGCTACCTAAACTTCCAACTGGTAACAAAAACCTGTCTGCTCTTGAGGTGAAAACTAATACAACACTACTCCTTCTGACATGTAAAATACAACTGATATGGCTACACTATAGAACTAGCAGGCCAAGGAACCAAACAATATCTAAGTTCAGTGTGAAAAGAAATAATATTTCTTTCATGGTATGTTGATTTCATCCAACTCAGGAAATACTAAGCACTTCATACCATCACCTACAATCAAGGGTGGTAAACTGTAGGATATACATCATTGTCTAATGTTATGGTAATCTTACAAGTTTAAGAAATAATTAAACCTACAAGGTGGTCTGGGAAAGACTGGTCCAAGGAATGATATTTGACTAGTCTGACAAGATTAAAAATGGAGCTTACTCAAAGGCTGCTCCCTCCAGTCAAGGTAACAAACAGGCTTGACAGTGATCCACACCTAGCCTTCTCCCCAAATCCAATACCCCAGTGTCATTCCCATCTCTGCAGCAGAATACTTGTTGAGGTCTGCCTTTTCTCTCTGACCCCATCCTCAATGGATCACAAAGATCTTCTTCTTAAACCTTCCTTTCTCCAATTCATCCCAATATTCCAGCCTCCAGCACCAGCAGACATTCAATGGGAACACAAAAGCAAAGCAGACCAGGGAAACAGTTAAGCCAGCTGAAGACTTTCACCACTTTTTCCTCCCCTCCAAATCCAATCCGCCAGTCTCATCCCCAACTCTGCAGCAGTCACCTGTGGCAGCCCTCCTTGCCCCCTACTCCCATGTCCTGTGCATCTCAGATCTTCTAACCTCCTCCCCCAACTCCAGCAGGTACAGACCACACATGCTAGAAAGCCAAGTAGGTAGTCTGCATGCATATTCTTTCTCTCTCTGTTCCACAGACCTAATCTCAGCCTTGCCACCCCTCACAGATAACCTGCTACAGCCTTCCCTTCCCATATGCCCACATCTCTCTCCTGTAAATCCCACAGACCTTCCTTACCCAATTGTTTTTTCCTACCCCCCAATTCCAGTAGGCACTCTCTGCTAACCTACAAACCACTCCTGCCAAGAAAGCAGGGAAGCTGTCTGTAGATCTTCCCCTTTCCTGTTTCTCTAGATCCAATCCCAGTCTCATCCCCAGTGCTATAGCAGACCCTCTGTGTTGATCAGGTTTCATTGTCTCTCCTCATTCCAGGAAGACCAAATGAGCACATCCTTGTTGAACCCTCTGCTCTCCTCCTTAGCCTATGTCCTATTACTATGCATTAGCTCCCCAAACTCAGAAATAGCAATGATGTTCATAGAAAATTTCCTACCTAGCAATACACAGGCATCATATCCCTAAAAAATCCAAGGTGGGGGGGAGGACAAAAAGCAAAAAACAAAACACCCACCCAACAAAGAGAAATGCAGAAATCAGCATGGAGTCGTAATGTCAACCCATCCCTGATGCCTGGACGGCAGTGTAAAATCACAATCAATAACAGCCAGAGTAATATGTCTCTACTAGAGCCCAGCCATACTATAACAGACCCATAATATTCCAACATAGCTGAAGCACAAGAAATAATCCTTAAAACCCACCTGTACAAAGATTATGGTAGTCCAGAAGGAGAAATTAATAAATCCCTTAAAGAAATGCAGAAAAACACAAAAAGTGTAAGGAAATGAATAAAACTATTAAAGACGTAAAAATGGAAAGAGAATCAATAAAGAAAACATACATAATGGAAATTCTGGGAACTGAAACAGAATACAAGAGACAAAAGAATATCAGGCTTTGAAGATATGATAAAAAGAAATAAATACAGCAGTCAAGGAAAATGTTCAATCCAAAAAAACTCCTGAAACAAAACACTCAGGAAACCTGAGACACAACAACAACAACAAACTCAGAAATATTAAGAATAGAACAAAGAAAAGAAACCCAGTTCAAAGGTCCAAAAAAGTTTTGAGCAAAATCATAGAAGAAAATTTTCCCAACCTAAAGATGTCTATAAAGATACAAAAAGCATTCAGAACACCAAAAGTCACTGGCACATAATAATGAAAACACCAAACATATAGAAGAAAAAAAGAACATTAAAAGCTGCAAATGAAAAAGACCAAGTATCATATAAAGACAGACCTATTAGAATTACACCTGACTTCTCAATGGAGACTCTAAAAGCCAGAAAGAAGGGCTTGAACAGATGTGCTGCAGATTCTTAAGAGACAACAGATGTCAGCACGGACTACTATAAATGGCAAAATTTTCAATCGCCATAGATGGAGAAATAAGATAATCCACAATAAAGTCAAATATCTATCTATAAATCCAGCCTTACAGAGAGTGACAAAAGGAAAATCCTAACCTAAGGAGATTAAGTACAATAATGAAAACGCAGGGAATAAATAATCTCACACCACCACCACCAACAACAAAAATCACACACAAACACACACACCACCACCACAAAAAATAACAGTAATCAACCATTAGTCATTGATCTCTCTCAATATGAAAGGCCTCAATTCCCCAATAAAGGGACACAGACTAACAAAATGGATGCATAAACAGAATCCATCTTACTCTAGCACTCTATAAACACTCCACAGCATCAAGGATAGATACTGATTCAAGGTAAAAGGTTGAAAAAAAATATTCCAACCAAATAGACCTAAGAAGCAAATTAGCCTAGCCATTTTAATATCTAACAAAAAAGACTTCAAACAAAAAGTAATCAGAAGAGAAAGGAAAGGACACTATACACTCAAAGGAATCATCCACCAAGATGACATTTAAATTGTTAACATCTATGCACCAAACACAAGAGTACCGAAGTTTGTAAAAGAAACCCTACTACAGCTTAAATCACATATTGACCTTCACACTGATAGAGACTTCAATAGGCCATCCAGACAATAACTAAACAGAGAAATACTGGAGCTAACATATCTATAGAACATTTTACTCAAATACAAAATATACCTTCTCTACACCTCTTAGAATTTTCTGAGAAACTGACCACATATTTGGTCACGAGGCAAGTCTCAACACATACAAGAAAACTGACATAACTCTCAGCATCCTATGAGCGCACTACAGCTTAAAGCTGGACAGGACAACAGAAACTACAGAAAGCTGATAAACCTATTAAAACACTGCAACTCACTACTGAATGAAAAATGGGTCAATACAGAAATAAAGAACTTAAAGACTTTTAGAGAATTCAATGAAAATAAAAGCACTGAATACTCAAAATTACAGAACACAATGGAAGTAGTTCTAAGAGGAAAGTTCACAGCACTAAGCACCTACATAAACGAACAGCAGAAGAGATCTCATACTAGCTACTTAACAGCACATATGAAGCTCTAAAACAAATACAAAACATCACACCCAAAAGGAGTTGATGGCAAGAAATAAACTTAGGGCTGAAATCAATAAAATAGAAACAAAGATGTACAAAGAATTAATAAAACAAGAAACTGGTTCTTAAAACAAAACAAAACAAAAAAAAGCCAGCAACAAGTTAGACAAAACTTTATCCAAACTAAAAAGCTGAGTATCAAAAATTTTAAAAATCAGAAATGAAAAGGGGAAATATAACAAGACACTGAGAATATACTTTAAAAATCTATACTCCGTCAAATTAGAAAAACTAAAAGAAATGGGTAATTTTCTTGAGAGGTACCACTTACCATTAAATCATGATCTGGTAAGTAATCTGAGTAGACCTATAACACCTAGTGAAATAGAAACATTCATTACAAGTCTCCCAACTACGAAAAAGTTCAGGCCAGAAGGTTTTAGCACAGAATTCTACCAGACTTTTAAAGATGTAACTCAAATATTCTTAAAATTATTCCACAAAATAGAAACAGAAGGAACATTGCTCAATTTATTTATGAGGCCACAATCATTCTGATACCCAAGATCCAACAAAGAAAATTACAAACCGATTTCCCTTATGAATAAAATACTTTGCAAACTGAATACAAGAATACTTTGAAATAATCATAATCCCAGAAAGGCAAGGATAGTTCAATACAAAAATCAGTAAGTGTAATCAACCATATAAGCAAACAGAAATAAAAGCTATTTGATTATTTCAGTAGACGTAGAAAAGACCTTTAACAAAAATCCAACAGCCCTTCATGATAAATGTCCTAGAGATATTAGGGATACAAGAAACATACCTAAATATAATAATGGCAATTTTCAGTAAGCCAATTGCCAATCTTGAATTAAATGAAGAGAAACTCAAAGCAATTCCACTAAAATCAGGAACAAGGTTGGCCACTCTCTCCATACCTTGGATTTTCTCAAAGTTTTCAGATTAGCTCCTAAGAATCAGAATGGGCAGAGGATATAAGCTATAAAAGATTGGAGTATCTCCAAGTTATGAGAATCTGGGTCAAAGACAAAAAACAGGTATTGAATGGATGATTGCCAAGAGACTGTAAGGCGTCTAAGTGACTACAAGCTTAGGTGCACTATCAGAAAAAAGAATGATTAGAATTTAGAACCTTTAAATGCTAGAAGATTTAAAGAACACAAGATTAAATAGTTTATCAATAACCAAATAAAGCACCAGACAGCATTTAAAATGTCCTTGAAGAACAGTCACACCAATAACAGGATCTCTGAAGGTTGGGGGAAAAAAGTTATAAAATAAGCACTAGGATTATCATTAAAAAAAAAAAATCAATGTCATTCAGGAGAGTGAGAAACCTAAAAGGAAATATCTGATAAAAATTACACAAATGAATGAATGGTAGCCCTAAACAGGGGCTTTGAAGATGGTTCCTTTAAAAGGTCAATGGATTAAAACCAGTTTAGACTTAATCCAAGAAAGAAATGTTCTACATATACCAATACTGATAAAAGCTATATAAAATAACAATAAACAGACAAGAAGTCCTTCTCATGAACCATCTCCAAAACTCCAGAATTGATTACACAAGCTATTTCTGCTTTGAGTCAGCCATTAGGCACAGAGTAAAATGAACTAAACATTCAAAACAAAGCCTTTATAGTAAATGAAAATAATAAAATTTTGTAGAAAACAAGCTAAATAGGGCTGGCAAAATGGCTAAGTAGGTAAAGGTATTTGTAGCCAACCCTTATCACCTGAGTTCCATCCTTGCAACTCACATGACACATGATGGAAGGAAAGAACCCTCTCCAAAGAACTGTCTTCTGACCTCAGGAACAGGTGTCTCCCCCAAGAAAGGGTGATTTATTTAATGATAATAAAAGCAGCTAAAGAATAAGTGGCATTTGATATATAATAATGATTCATTGACTGACTTATGAATTCATATCAAGTAGCTACTAGTTAAAATCTTCACCTATAAAATAGCCATGTGATATTGTTCAATTTATTCCTACATTTTCTTACAAGTTAAACCTACAAAGCAGCAGAATACATGTCTTTGAAAACTTATTAAAAACTAGCAACTCCAGACTTTTTGGTAAGGATGATAATAAAAGCATCTATGAGAATCGATTAAGAAATAACAGACCTTCAATATATGTTGATAAAAACAAACAAGAGACTAAGAAATATAGCAAAGTTAAAGGTACAGTTTCACAAGAATAGAGGGCATGCTAACTAAATACAATTCATAAACCATTCAAACATAATGGTATTGAAATTAATATTTATTTCAAAAGATAATTTTCCAGTCATAGTGGAAAGCAATACAACTAACTGTCTTAGTTGGGGTTTCTACTGCTGCAACAAAACAGCATGACCAAAAAGCAAGTTAGGGAGGAAAGGCTTTATTAGGCGTACACTTTAGCATTGCTACTCCTCACTGAAGAAGTCAGGACAGGAATTCAAACAGGGCAGGATCCCGGAGGTAAAAGCTGATGCAGAGGTCATGGAGGGAAGCTGCTTACTGGCTTGCTTCCCATGGCTTGCTCAGACCACCAGCCCAGGGATGGCACCACCCACCATGGACTGAGCTCTCCCCCATTGATGACTAAATAAGATCTATCTTAAGATAGATCTTAAGGAGGCATTTCCTAATCTGAGGTTCCTTTCTCTGATGGCTCTAGCTTGTGTCAAGGTGACACACAAAACCATCCAGTATAACTACTGTCATTAAAACAGTGACAAAGAACCAAGTATCTTATGTTACTTAAGTGGCTTCATCTAACCAAGACGCAAATAAATGTTTCATCATGGTAATGAAAAGTAACAACAACAACAAAAAGGCTCAGTGGAAGAAGGCTTTCTAAATTCCCTCACTTTCCTTAACTGTGATGATGTTTTCTGACATTGCAGAAAATAATTCTGTGTCTATACTCAATGAAGTTATTTTCCCAAAGCAAAAGTTATTTGTTTTGTATAAATCATCTTATTCAAAACAATTCCAACATGGTCTTCAATATTCACTTCCTCCCTGAAACGTTACTTTTCTACCCCAAACTAGTAAGTATATCTCCAAACTACCAACTGCCATGCTCAGCTCTGACCTCTGACCCAACTCAACTATCTCCCCACTAAAACTATACAAATTCTGTTTCTTCTACCCCACTACAGTCCCACTTTGGGGAGGTTACCGTGGTACTTTTAATAACACAAAATAAAGACCAAGTGTGTAATAATCACCTCAATATAATGTGATGGCTATCTGTGTCACAACTTCATTTACACAACCAACATACACAAAACTAAGTAAGAAATTCAGTTATAAATTTAAAGTTATAAATACAAAACCAAGAAACTTCAGACATATATACCTATAGTTAACTATTGCGAATATTTTAATGAATTAAATAACAAAACGCAGTAGAATACCTGTAGCTTCTGTCACTAACTACACAACAATTAGAAAAGCTCTCTCTCTAACCTCATTTCTTATCTCTCAAATAAATGGCAAATGTTCTCTCAAATCCCAAGCAGATCTGTTTATGACTGCAACAATTTAACTAAATATACTTCTAGCATTTGAAAATTTAGTACTTTTATACAAAGCCTACATGAAGTAGAAGTAATAAATAATGAACTTTTTATTAAAAAGATTCAATGAGCTATAATTTAGAAGAAGCTGGAAAAGAAATAAACAGTTACAAGCCAATGTAAAGTGGCAGACTCAATCCACCAATCAACAGTCTCACCTCAATTAGTGCCTTAAAAATAAAATAAAAAAGATCTCCAGGGTCAGCTACATTCTTGGAGGATAAAAGTCTTTACTGTCAAGTCTGAGCAACAGAGCTGGATCCCCTAGCCCCACATCGTAGAAAAATGACTTCCAAAGTGCTCTTCAGATTTCCATTAACATTCCATACCATGGCAGGTGTACCTGTTGCCACATACACACAAATAAATAAACACGGGTGATCAAATTTTTAAAAAAATTCAATTGATCTCCAGAGACTTATGACTTATCAAAGCTTAAAGTTTTGTTTGAGTTTAAGTCTATCACAGAAACTTGGTCAATTCTCTCCGTAAATAACTTGGGTTTTCTGTTGTTGTTTTAATGATATAGTATTTTTTTTCTAATCAGTAGGTATTAAGAGAAAGGAGTTGGTGATATCACATAGCACTGGGGAAGAAATGAAAGAAAATTGCTTATTTGAGGGTATAATGCACACATTTGTAATCTCAGTACTTGGGAGATTTTTATCAGGACAATGGGTTCAAGGACAGCATGGCCTACGAAGTCCACACTGAAGGGAGAGGCAAAAAAGACTTAAGAACTATGATGACCACACTTATAGTAAAAACAATTAATGGATAAATTATAAAAATAAAATGCAAACACTCAACAGTTGAAATTATACTAAGAAATTGTTTCAATCTTATAAAAATAAATGTCCTAAAATTAAGGTCATAATCTACAGTATAGTGAAATGTTTCAAGTTTCTTTCTGTTTCTAATGATCTGAAAAAAATATGCTAACAATTACTTCCAAAATCCAGTTGCTGGACATATATAGTCTTAAAGATTGTAAGACATTTTAACCTCATAAATGCAAAACTTAACTATACAAGGTAGCATACACCTGCAATTCCAGCTCCTGGAAGGCTGTGGCAGAGGGATCAAGAGTTCAAGGCAGCATGAAGGACAGAGTGAGTTCCATGCTAGTTTAGGCTAATTGGTAAGAAACTGAAGCAAAAATCAAAAAGCAAGGGCTCTGAGATAAGAAAACATGGTTTCCCTTTAAACAAGGCTAAAGAGAATGGAATGGTTCTAGTGACAGACTAAATACATTTATCAAGACAAGCCAGAAGAATATGAACTATCTGTAACCAATCACTTATAATCATCATAAATATGGTTTAATGACAAAAATATTATTTAAATATGATGAGCTAATGGAGTTTTGACTTTAGTGGAAAAAAAATCTTCTAGTATGACTTTCCTTCAGAAAAAGAAAGCAGAAAACAGAAGGTGACATTGCTTTTCAAAGTACAACATGGCATTAGGGCCAACAGTAGCAATCAGCAAATAAAGATTACAAACACCAGCTGATATGGTATAAAAGACAAGTAGATAATTCAGACTGAGATTATTAAAGACCCCTATTTATCAGACATAAAAATGTGAAGTTTGCTTTACAAGGTAAACCCACGGTTGTAGCTCAGTCAAACACTTCCCTCAGCATTGCAAACACAGTAAAACTAAAACTTCACAGTGCTAAGTGTTCATGGCAGGCAGGCAGGCAGGCAGGCATCAATCTACAATGAAATATACATAAGCAGAACAGAATACCATGCCAAAGGCTCCTCCTGACAAGCCAGCCACACTGGATACAGGTTTCCTTTTCTTTTCTAGTGCCCATTCATGGTACCCACACCTCTTCACAACCCAAAACTCTCTGCATTCAAAATTTGTTGCAAAGATACTAACACTGTCATCCAGCAGGTGTTTTCCACCTGTGACATATACTGCAGAATGTGAATCAACAGTTATTAATTTACTTAAAATGAGAGTTTTTAAAAAATGTGATTTCTCTTATAAATCACAGTATCTCATCAAAAGTCCTATTCTTTCTCTAAAAAAATAATAAAATAAAATAAAATAAAAAAATAATGATCTCTGTGCTGACTAACTTGTTAGTAGTCCTGAAGCAGTGACATGTAGAGATGGTCTTTGTGTCAGTGGATCATAGAAAGGGAATGATGCTTCCCTAAGAGATTACAACTCCAATGGAAGGAAGCAAAGTTTCAGTTGTAAGCAATAGTCATTACAAGTGCAAGGAGGGGCTAGAGCCCTGAAGAAAAGAAAAGGGTGTGACAGGGGCTTGGAAAAGAAGGCTTACAGTAATGAAGAAATTCCAGTTCACAGCTATGCATCTCCAATTCCTTCTGATGCATCACATTACTTCAAGTAGGTATCAACTAGGCTTGGGAAGATTTTCCAGAAGTACAAGTATATAACAGTTATAAAAATTACAACTTCCTTTCCCTCCTTCCCCACTCTCTTTGTCTCTGTCTCTCTCTTTCTTAAGTGTTTCTAGGGATTGAATTTAGGATCTTATACATGCTACACTAGGGAAGTACTCTACCATGAAGTTATGTATCTCCAGCCTTCTTTGTGCTTACTTGGAGATGTGAGTGCATTGTCTAGGTTGGCCTTAAACTCTAGATGAACCTGTAACCCTCTTGCCTTAGTATCTAGAGTAGCTAGGATTACAAGCTGGAACGGCCAAAACTATCAAAAATAATCTAATTATTTCTTAGTACAATATTATCTAATTATTTCTTAGTACAATATTATTATAAATCTAATTCTTTTATAAGTTGAAACTTACCAAATTAAGCAATAATCGGCCTGACCAAGTAGCACAGTAGAACAGGAAACTAGCTTCAAAGTCAAGTTCTAGCAGTACGACCTATATTTCTTTGGACAAGTTACTCTTAATTGTGTTGTACCTCTATCTATAAAATGGAAGTTAAAACAAAACAAAACCCCAGAACTTAAATGAATTTCACTTGTAGAATACTTGATAAATTCCAACTGCGAAATACTTAGCTATTATAGTTACTGATGAAAAGTAAAATTCAATTTCTATCCATCTGTAGTGCTTTGTATCCTTTAACCTTTAAGGCCTGGCTCTCTTAGTTGTATCCTGCTGCTGTGATAGCCTTGACAAAAACAAGTGAGGAAGCCAGGGTTAGCCTGGCTTACAGCTGAGGTTACAGCCCATCTCTGCAGGAAAGTAAAGGGGCAGGAAGTGAAGCAGCCAGTTACATTTCAGCTGCAGTCCAGGTCGTCCATCAGTCCTGGGGCAGTGTGCTGATACATATTTAATAAAAATAAAATAAGTACAGGTAACCCAGGAGCCACATGGAAATACAATTGATTAACATGAATCGGTTGCAGTAAGTTATAAGTTGTAACTTAGTTATAAGAGCTAGTTGGTAATGAGCCTGAGGCATAGGCCAAACAGTTTGTAATTAATATAAGCCTTTGTGTGATTATTTGGGACTAAGCAGCTGCAGGCCAATCTGAACCTTAGAGCTAGGCCAGGCCAGAATCTCTTGGCTACAGAGCAGTGAACTAACACACTCATGCTAGTGATCAGTAGAGAAACTCCTTCATATGGAGCAGTTCATCTACAAAAAAGGTTGCCTTCCTACCTCAGTTAAGATTACTTTTCTCAGGAAAAACTGAAATTGCTCTACCTTTTCCCCAAATCTTACAATTTATGCAAAAAAAAAAAAATCCCACAAAAGACATTTCATCTACTATAATAATAAAATTATTGTTTTATTTAAATGTTATGAAGGTACAACTGGGAGAACTGGTGAATGAGGTGTATTTTCTCAGAATTCTATTGCGGCAGAGTAGTAACATCGCACACAATACAATCTAACACACAAAAATCAATGACCTCATACCAGCATAGAACAATCCTGCCTTTAAAAACTATCGCTATGGCTGAAGATATATCACAGTGGTAAACTTGCCTAGTTTAAAAAGCTTTGCACTTATTCTTCAACATCAAACAAAACAACAGCATTTTTATATCAGTATCCAAAAAAAAATGAAAGATTTAAATATAACTCTAAGACGATATAGTCAGACTTGGTGACACACACCAATCCAAATTTGAGAGAAAGTGGGGACAGAATCACCACAAACTAGACATCAACTTGATCTTCATAACAAGCACCAAGTCAGTCAAGACTATGGTGTGAGGCCCCCTCTCTCTGTCTTAAAAACAAAAAGAAAAAATCTGCGCAAGATCTGATAAGGGAAACTAAAAGTAATAAACAGAAGATACTCCATGTTCATGGATAGGCAAGACTCAACATTATCATGAGATGGATCCTCGTCAACTTGATCTACACCAACTTATTACCAAGCAAAGTTATGGGAAGAAGGGCAAGAGAAGTGGCTCTTCAGTAAATATATACTGCTTTTGTAGAGGACCAAAGTTTGGTTCCCAGCACTCACTTCAAGCAGACCACAAGTGCCTATAACTTTATAGTAGGGGATCTAATGTCTCCAGGCTCCTTGGGCAGCTACACTCAGGCACACATATCCATATAACTAAAAATAATAAATCTCCAAAAATCATTCTATAAATTAAAACACTTATCCCAAAATGTATAAAGACAGGCAAAAGAACTAGGATAAAAAAGAAACTACTAAATAAAAACAAAGTTGGAAGACTAGCATTAATAGATTTTAAGATTTATTATAAAGCTATAATAATCAAAACAGTGCAGAACTGACAGAAAGATAAATTCATACAATAGGAAAGGCCAGATAATAAGCTCACAAAAATTTAGTTGATTAAAATTTGACAGAGAATAGTATCAGAAAATAAAAAAAAAAAAAAGGAGAAAAGTCAGGCTCTGACAAAGACTCACCTACCCAGGCTGCAAACACTCAATACTACAACAGCTGCCTGAAGAAGCAAAGACCAGTCAAGCTGCCTGGAAGAGGTTTAGACAAACTGGAGCATGTGGAATAGACATTCTCCATCCTGTTGAGCTGTTGAGATGGCTCAGATGTAAAGAACACATGCTGCTTGCTCTTGAAGAGATGAAGATTGGTTCAAAACACTCACATATGAACTAGTCTATTACTGTGGTTCCAGGGGATCAATACCCTCTTCTGATCTCTGCACCAGATATACAAATGGTACATACATATATACATACATTCATACACATTCATGTAAGCACTCATACTCAC
>PVIH01007801.1:0-19270 GCA_004025045.1 Sigmodon hispidus
CAGCATTATTTGTAATAGCAAGAACCTGGAAACAACCTAGATGTCCCTCAACTGAAGAATGGATTAACAAACTGTGGTACATCTACACAATGGAATACTATGCAGCAGTAAGGAAAAATGATATCCTAAAATTCACAGGCAAATGGATGGATTTGGAGAATATCCTCCTGAGCGAAGTCTCACAAACTCAGAGAGATAAACAGAGGATATACTCACTCACTAGTGGTCTCTAAACAAACAAACAAGAAAAAAAGCCAAGCATGCCCAAGCGGCAAACCACAACCACGGAAGTCTCACACACTCAGAGAGATAAACAGAGGATATACTCACTCACTAGTGGTCTCTAAACAAACAAACAAGAAAAAAAGCCAAGCATGCCCAAGCGGCAAACCACAACCACGGAACAGCTTGGGATCAGAAACACCCTGGACTGACCCTTCAAATCCCAGTCCAACTATAGGAACACCTGACTCACTCTTGAGGGGGGGGGGAAAGAACTGGATTTGGCCAGAAGTGGAGACTGATCTAAGCATTATTGGGTCAGTGGGACCATAGAACTGTCTGCTCCCTGCCCAGGGAGGGGATGGGGAGTCGCAAAGAAGAAAAATGACCAGATGTGTTGGGAGGGGGAAGAGAGCTTGAATAAGGATATACAGGGAAAAAAAAATTCAGAAGGAAAGATGAACACAAAGAAAATATATGTGTAGCAATCTTATTTGTATTTCCACCCTTGATAAGTCATGCTTATCATTCTTATCCTCTGTATAGTTATTGTTAACTCTTCCACATTTTAAATTCTTTTTACTGTGTTTTTTTTTTGATAAATACAAAATAAAGAAGAAAAAAAAAAAGAATGGTATTTTGGGGGGAGGGTTGCCTATTTTATCACTACATACTATCTGTCTTTTGTAACAGTTTTCTGACTTGGTCTATTTTAAAATAAAGTCATATTTTATACAAAAAAATAAAAATAAAAATAAATAAAAATAAAACACAGTGGAAATTAAATTGTGAAACTCTTATCACCAACGTGTTTATGTCCTAGGGAATAAAGATAGGTTTGGGGGTTAGTCAACTATAGGCAGGTTTCAGTGATCCTAAGAGTAAGTCTAAGGATGTATATTTTTATGTGTTTTTAAATCTACTGTGTCAATTTAACCAATCTCTGTGTGGATGGATATAAGGCCACATAGCAGAGTATTGGTACAATCTTAGAGTCAGTATGTTTGCAGAAAACCCTCCCCTTTCCTGCAGTCATAAATTGCTAATAACTTTCCAGTGAGTCTTAGGGCTTTATGGAACCCTCTCTTGTCCATGCTGTGCTTTGGCAGACACAATCCTGAGCACATAGTTCTTAGTCTTACAGTCAGAATCAATAAAAGTTTATATATGTAAAGGCATAGTCATGATATATATCAAACCTTCATTTTAATGTTGCAATCTAATAGTTCTCATTTATACAAACATGTAGTCTCTTTTTTCTTGGAGATCCTTGAGCCTATGGAAAATGGTGTATGATTAAGAGTAATAATTATTGGCAACCAATAAATATTACTATTTATCAAAGAGTTTTGAGGAGAACATTTACTGATATAATAGACTAAGCAGTAGTGTGGTTTTTGGAAGTGTCGGACTTTACTCAGTGCGTTAGGTCCTATATTCAAGAGCATGTGAAAGAAGATGAAAAGGACAGCTCTGTATGGGCACCCTGCTGCTAAAGTGGCCTATAGGCTATAACCTGAAATATTGGGTCCCAAAAACCATAGGTGATTTTTAAATCTGCATTGGCAAAGAGGCTACAACTTGGGACAATGTGATGGACCTGCTCTTTACTACAATGTTGACTGATACAGATTTCACATTTAGGAATGATCTTTGAGTCTCTTGTTCTCCTCATGTTTATCAAATATTATTCTCATTCTTGAGTTGTATATAAATTCTGAACAATTATACTTTGCCATTTTATGTTTGCTTGTGTGTTGTGGGATTATGCCATTTTATACTATAAATATCTGTCATTATAAATAATGGGTAAATAAAACAGAGATTGGCCAGAAGGTAGGCAGGAAATAAAGGTGGCACAACAAGAATAGGATAATTAGGGACAAAAAATGCAGAGGGAAAGAGAGAGAACAGATGAAACAAAGAAAGAGAAGAATGCTGCAATGGGAAAAGATACAGAGCCACATGGCTAAACATAGATAGGAATAGTGGGCTAACTCAAAGTGTAAGACTCATTGAGGAATAAGCCTAAGCCATAGGCCAGAAAACTTGCAATTAATATAAGTCTTTGCGTGATTATTTTGAGCTAAGTGACTATGAAACTGGCTGGGGAGGACAGAACTTATGCCTACACTTGTGTTCACAATAATGTGATCACCATTTGTCATTTGCAAAGATATATCCTGGTGCTAACCTGCTTCATGAATTACTTTATATGACAAAATGCTATTTTTATTTTTTCTGAGTTTCAAAAGACTTAGTTTAACATATAAAAGCATACTAAGTATAAGAAGAAATATTGCTTGTTATACAACTCCATGCTTTCCGTAATTATAAGCAAAGTCATATAGAAGGTGAATAACTATCCATCTGTCATTAAATTGAAGAGGTAACTACTGTTAAATAATAACCATAGTGACTTCTTTCTAATGTTTAATAAATTATGGCTATGAATATATCCCATTTTGTTGACAATTGATATAGGAATATGAACAAGGAAAAAAAGAAGCCAGCAATGGATGTAGACAAAAGCATGAAACATGCTCTGGAGTTTTTAAAACTGTGTCAGCAGTACAGACAGAAATCCAGTAGCTAACTTTTGGCAATACTGTAAGTTCAGGTTCAAACAGAATAAAACATATGTTATTCAGTCTAAACATCCTTGATCCTTGAATACAAGGATAAACAGCCAAGAGTCAATCACACATACCTTTAACCCCAGCACAGGGAAAGCTGGGAGTGAGGACCAACACCATTAATCCCATAACTCCAAAGACAGAACTTCTTGTGTTTCTGTGAGTTCAAGGCTACATATCATTAATTCTAATCTGGATGGATAGGGTATACAAGGGCTGGTAGAAACCAGGCAGAATCAGAAGAGATTGGCAGAAGGGACCAGGAGTGAGTCCGAGAAAGTTGCAAGAGAATTTGGTGAGAATTGACTGTGGTACTTTCTCTCTCTGATATTTCAGCCTCCCGACCAAAAAAAAAGCATATTTTAGTTTTTTATGTGTTTATACGATATTATACAATAATAATCATCACCATGTATAAAGAAAAATTTGTAACTTTCCATGAGCAGAGAATAGGAGTCTTATTTTTTTGTTGCCTTTAGCTTTATTGTAACTATACATAGGCTGGCAATTCAGAATATTTCATGAACTATTTATTTACCCAATAAAGATTAGTTTAGTAGCTACTACTAATATTCTCCATGAGATTGAAAGAGTGAAAAATGTGAAGAAAGTAAAATTTAAAAATACAAATTTCTGTTCCTGTAGAAGAAAAAATCTTCAGCACTGAAAAAAAAAGTTCGACACATAATGAAAGTAAACAGATGACAATGTAGTCAGACTTTTCTTTCTGAAACAGTCAGTCCTTTAATTATAACAAGGAGACTTATTGTGTATTGTGAAAGGTTGGTCTTTATTTTAGGCTTATTTCTAACTGGCTCTTAAAACTTTATTTATTTATATTTTAAAATATACATTCTGTCTTGTGGCTCCTTATCTGTACTCAGTATGGTATACCAGTTTCTGCTGGTGAAGTTTGCACACCTTGATTCTCCTCTACATTCTGCTCTCTGCCTTTAAGTCCTGCCTACCTTTTGGTTATATAGATTTGTATTAAACCAGTCAGAAGGTGTTTTATGCAAAGAATTATCTTTACAGTGTACGAAGACACAGATGTTTTCTACATATTGAAACATGTCATCTTCAAGAAATTACTTTTAAATGGTTACAGTTAAGATAAAGCACTCTTTTATATTTGCCTAATGTTCAAAGACAAGAATTGTGAATGAGATAAAACTAGAATTAGGGACATATTACTTAGAGAAAATTAATATCTGGTTTCCAACTATCCACTTACATGGGCAATATGTGGAGCCTTGAGGGGAAGGATCAGACTGTTTCTGTTCATGTACTGGCACTTTGGAGCTCATTCCCTCCAGAGGAACACCTAACCCGTCTTGATATTAGGATGAAGAAGTTAGACTTGCTTGGAGTGAATACTAAGCTGATCCTCCTTTGGACCTCCTGCCCTTTGGGGGGGAAGGGAGGACGGGGAGGAGAGAGGCTGAAGGCAGATAGGGGAAAATTGGGAGGGGGGAAAGGAGGTAGAACAAGATAAAAATTTGGAATGAAAATAAATGTTTCTGATAGACACACCTCTTGTGAGAGATGCAAAGTGAGAAAAAACCTTTTTGAATACCACTATAATTTTTTAAATGATGTAACAATATATTCACCAATAATATGGATGATATAGTTAGGAAAATGGCAAGGGCTCAAGAGTGAGTGATTAACAAATTAGAAATAATGAATAGACAGTACAACCAAGAGTTCTTGAGTCTTTGATTCTGACTTTAAAATAATTGTTAAAAAGTGATCAATTGTTTGACATAATTGAATTTAATAAATCAAGATAGATAAGAACACATACTTATCCTGCAGATATAATAGCCAAATTCTGTTCAGGGGTCTATAATTTTTACACAATTTGACAAGAAAAAGTTCAACAGGAAATGTAGAAGAAAATTATATACAGCAAATATAAAATACTCTTGAGATAATTTTATTATATACAGTTGTTCAACATAGCTAAAAATAGCAGAAAGAATAAGTGGTTAAGAAAATGTAAATTGCATCATGCATTGAGTTTGTGACTTCATTATGCTGTCACAAGTTGAAATTTAAAATAAGATAATAATAACAATGTAATTTAAGATAAAAAAATAAACCCTCCAGTCTACAATTGTAGAAGTTTTCTCTTTGGTCTTAATTGGCTATATGCCATTTATACCAGGTGGAAAAATGTATTTAATTTGAAATGCAAGCATACAATCAAGAATCATGTCATTCTATATTATTTCTAATTATGTAAAATTTTCCAGTTACAAACAATATTTGAATTAAAAAATATTGCAGTATATCTCCTGAAATTAGAATTGCAGTACATAGATACTGAAAGTTTGAATAGTACTCCTGAAAAGAAAGCTTTGTTCTGTTTTAGATAAATTAATGAACTAAGGAAGAATGACTTGTTAACTTTCACTTTGACACATTTGAGTTCTTGGGGTTGTTGAGTTACCTATGACTAATATTGGGCTTTTGGCAAGACATCAAAATGCTGAGAGAAAATAAAGTAGAAAATTATAGGTTCATGTAAACACTCTATTGTCAGAACAAATCCTGGAAACCAGAAAGGATGACAAAGAGTATACATCATGGACATATCTAAAAAAGAAAACTATATTTCTTATAATTTAGAGCTAGTGATAAAAAGGATATGATGATTAGAGAATATAAATATTCAAGTAGCATTAAGGAAAAAAGTGATGACTGGAAAAAATTACGAAAACTAAGGCATGAATAGAAAGGGGGTAAACCAGAAAATGATAAGCAGAATGGCATTTACTTAAAGAAATGGTTGGAGAATTAGTCCTTATTCGTTTACACTAACACTAAAACCACCATAAACTGTAGTGGGAATTATATGGGAGTCTGAACCAGAAGTGGCACATCTGGGAAATAAGAGCAGAGTCAGCCCACTCAGCTCTTCTCATAATTTCAACAGGAAGATGAACAAAGATTTTTATAACTTGGCATCAAAACTAGTGAAAATGTGAAAGGTTATCAATGGTGAACATGGTTTAAGTGGATGAGACAAAATTTTCAGTCAAGGAATCATTAGTGGAGAATAAAAGTGGAAGTTCCTGTAAATCGTTACTTTATTAACAATAATACCTTAATTATTTTTGACTTTGTTGCATTTAGCAATTTCAAAATCATTTTATTCTGCTTCCTTTTGACCCTTACAGCAATTTTGTGAAGAGTATGGAGACAGTGTTATTATAATGGGACAAAAATGAGACTTTGAGATGGTAAAAGTCTAGATTGAAAACTTAAGAGCTATTAAGCAAACGACAAGTTCCAGAAATATTGTACAGATTTCACACTATAGGTATTCCTCTATGCTCTATATAGTTATGAATGCCATTTAATCTTCTTGACTGCATTTAATAAAAATTTCACTTTAGTTTTCTGAGTCTTTTTCAAAGAAATTAGGAATATAACAATAAAAATATTATAGAATCTCCTATATTCTTTTTGTTTGTTTGTTTCATGTTCTTTTTTATTTTTTTTCTTCTTTATTTTGTATTTAACAAAAAAAAGTAACATGAATTTAAAATGAGGAAAAGTTAACAATAACTATGAACAGGATAAGAATCATAAGCATGGCATATCAAGGGTGGTAATGCAAATAAGATTGTTACACATATATTTACTATGTGTTCAGCTTTCCCTCTGAAATTTTTTTTCCCATCCCTGTATATCCTCATTCAAGGTCCCTTCCCCCTCCCAACACATCTTGACATTTCTCTTCCCTGCAACTCCCCATCCCTTCGCTGGGCAGGGAGCAGACAGTCCTATGGTCCCACTGATCCAATAATGAATCTCCTATATTCTTAGAAATGATGATGTTTGTGTTGAAAAGTAGAAAATATTTTGGAAAGCAAACCTAAAACCTGTATTAAAAAATAATTTTGAATCAAAATAATTAATTGATACAGAAAATTTTAACATGTTCTTCACAGAAATTTTTGTCATGCTTTTAAAAATATAACATTTTCATTAAAGTGTAACACTTTATGCAAAATATTATGCAATGTGCTGCATAATATTTTGGAATTTGAAATCATAAACTTTGATTACTTCTTATGTTTGGCTCAAAAGAATACTTTCAATTCCTTGTCTTGCAGCATACTTAAATAACACTCTCAATGTACATATGAATAACTTAAACATTTTGTTGTATAGCAAGTTATTGAATAAATATAAGCCTAAAATTATTTATCTGTGAAATGTGCTGAGTCTATCTTCCTAGAAAGGAGTGACATAGAATATTCTATGTATTTTTGCATCAAACTTAGTGTGTATTGATAAACTTTAATTGATATTGTTAATAATTACACACTTAAGTTTTTAAAAATATATTCATATTTGAAAATATTTTTAGATACAGATATTTGGGAGATTATACCCCTGAAATAGATTTATCTGTGGGCCACCTTATTCACCAAGATCCATCCATCATAGTGTCCTGTAAAATAAGGCCTTTAAGTCAACTGTTTTCCTTTGTTTTATGACTTCAGGCAACAAAATATTTTTACCTAACTGTTGTATTCTTTGTGGTCTTCAAACAGGGTTCCATATAAGTATCAAAAGAGTAGCAAATGTTTAATGGACCTGATTTGATACCATGACAATAAGGCTGTTTATGCTCAACATATATACTAGGTATCACATGGCAGTTTCCATCTTCAACCTCTGATGCAATTCTTAATAAGTTCACAGTACCCTGGTTCTGGTTAATCACAATTTTTATCATTTTGAATCAATTTTAAATGATATGACAAGGAATTCTTCTTTGGAAGTCTCCCTGGAAATATTTGAATTGATGCATTTTAGATATAATCTAATTGGTCCTGTAGGAAGACTTGTTTCCGATCCATGCATTTTCAAGTGTAGTTTTTGTGTGATTCAGCTTAAGGGTCATTTACTTTTTGTTGTGAATATTAATATATATCAAAATACTACAATCTGGCAAGTGTGTACTAATGTTTTCTTTCAAGAATTGGGAGTTAAATATTGTACTTCTACTATCAATCTAGTTGTTTATAGTGTATCTGGAGAAGCCATTGTGAAATGACTGACTCTACATCTTTAATGATAAAATTATTTAATGGTTTTTTCTTAAAATATTAATTTCTTATATTTTAATAATAAGCTTTATTTACTATTACAGTCTTATAGACTATAGATTTATCTATTTTTCCCTAGAATATCTGATCTTGAAAAATAAAATATAAAAAAGAAATAATCCTTTCTTTTTTTTAAAATCAGCATTCTTTTTTAGGAGTTACTTGAAAATTTAAAACATTGAAAGTAATTTGACATTCTATCATCATTTTCTTCCTTTGCCAGAGTTGTGATTTTCTTCTTACTTATTAAGAATTATAATTATATTTGTATTGTATTATTAATGATATTTCACCTCAAATATTCTTTTATCACTGTGATTTTAGATAGCATGCATGGTTTTTCATTTTAATTCCTAATCTGAGATGACTTAACAGTTAAAATGTTAGGGGAATTATAACTTATATTTATTTTTATATACATTTGTGAACTTTCTACAACAAACCTCCTATCTATCTCTAGGATATGCAACAATGATTCTAATTATTTTAAATTTTATTCATAGTTTAATTTTTCTCATTGTGTTGTTTCCTGGGCAAACATTTCAGCATTGACATTTAATGGAATAATTATTTTCCTGGAAGTGTTATTTAATTAATTCTACTCCTTTGCTTTTATATATAGTAATAATTTCTCATTTCAAGACTTTTAAAAGTATTTATTTTGCAACCATTTTTAATTCTATCAATGCTGTTTTATTTCTTATCCTTAAGTATATCTAAAATATATATTTCCAGTTCCTTTTCCATTTTCTTTTTTTTCAAATATATATTTTATTTTTTCAAAAATCATTGATAATCACATTTTTGATGCATAGTATTTAAAAAAAGAGAAGTGAATATATCACATATGGGTTATTATAATTCTTAGTATTATTGGTTTTTCAAAAAAGAATTTTCTTGTGCAGCTCTGACTGTCCTGGAACTCATTCTTTACACTAAGCTGGACTCAAACTCTGATATACCTTACTCTACTTGAATGAGGATTCAAGGCATGTACCCACACTGTCCTGTTTATTTTGGTTTTAATATTAAGAATACTGACTTTCAAAAATAGTATGTTGCAATTTATGTCTTGGAAACACTCTACAAGAAGAATAAAAACTTAAAAATACCCTCAATTATTCCCTTTCATTTTTTCCATGAAGATAGGGCAATGCTGAAAAATACCTCTTCTAGGAACCAAGAAGGGACTTTTCTCAAAAATGAAATCTGACTTTGATTTGATCTTTGATTTTCAGCCTTCAGAATGAGATAAATAATTTCCTTTGTTTTGTGTTATTCAACATATATGATATTGAGATAGAATAGAATTGTAGCCTAAGATTATCATTCTCAATTCATCCATGTATATTTTTTTCCAGTTGACTTAGTTTTCTGCCCATATCACTACCAATTTCCATATTAAATTCTGCTTTGCTAGTTTATGCTGAATAAAGGTTGTTCTTACCTCCTTCGTTATTTGGGTGTGTATTAAATGTATATAGTATTGTCATAGGTGTTATATTTATTTCAAGCAACTAGTAGCAATATGACTTAAAGATCTGACTTACAATCTACCTAATTGTGACAATGAAAATTGAGAGCAACAAGACTGACAGCATTACCTTTTCTATATCACTACAATTTATTCCATCTCAACATTATCTAAACAAAAGTCCTCAGAAGAATAAGTTGTAAACCATGAATTCCTGCACCCAGGACTGGGAGCAGGAATTCATGGTTTACACCATCACCTTAGGTTCAGAAACAAGGACACCAGGGGCGAGATAAGGTTCAGTGGTTAAGAATATTTGTTGCTCTTGTGGAGGACTAGAGTTTATTCCCAGCTTCCAATTATCTAAGTCGAGGTTTAGGGCATCAGACACCCGCTTTTGACTTACATGAGTACCAGGAGAGAATGTGGTGTGGTTAGGATTCTGTCTTAGCCCATGAAGCCACACCTGGCCAATGTCCTGGCCCCGCCCCGAGTTCTGACTTTAAGCTCCATTGAATAAGGACTCCCATCGCTGATCCTTTGTTTCATCTCCCACCCTGCTACCCTCAACCCCCTCTTCTTTCTCCTCTTCTCCCTCTCTTCATAAAAATAAAGTCTTTTTCACTTAGAAACAAAACAAAACAAAACAATACAAAAAAGAATAAGTTGTTTGATTGCTCTTCAGAGTAGATGAGCCAATGTTACATCTTTAAAAAAACAAAAACAAAAACAAAAACAAAAACAAAAACAAAAACAAACAAACAAAAAACATGCCAAATTGTTAATTCAGGACTACTTATACTTTGAAAATAAATACCATTCGCCTTTTTCTTGGCATATTTCCTGACTCTAAAACTAACAGATTTACATGTTCAAACCTCTTCAACCTCATTATTACCTTGGATTTGCATTCTATTTCATCCTAGGTTCTTGTGAAATGTAATAACTCTTTCAATTATTTTTTTTCATAATTTTTCTAATTTCATATGCTTAGAATGGTTCATAAGGGTCGAGTAACTCAAATATTACCTTGTGATTAATGATTTATTGCAATTCTTTTCTTTTTAGGTCATAAACATTTATATGTATTACGTGAGCAAATAGTTAATTTATTAACAAACAATAATTTTGTTTGTTTAATGTTCTATCATTCATTTTTTAGGTAAGTAGACAAGTTGATGGCATCTGTTATCTCTTTCTACCAGAAGATTTCCAGAATAGAACTGAGATCCTCAAGCCTTGTACCAGCCATTTTTATAAAACATGTCACTTTATTTTTTATAAACATAATCTATCATAAAACCATTATAGCACATTTCAGTCTAGAACTCATGATCCTCCTCCTAAGCTATCTCAATCTTGGATTATAGGCATATACAGATATGACTGAATGAGAAATTATATTGCAAATAATTTATTAATATCTTAAATCATTTTTCCAAGGAATAAAGCTAATTAATCCTACAAATTGAGTGATATATGAGACCTATGCCTTGCAACATACGAAATGTTTGTTATAGAGATTATAGACTAAAGAGCAGATATTTCATTGTAACTGCTAATATTACAACTAATACAATTATATAGAGTAATGCACTCATTTCTAGGCAAGGTATTTGCTATGACATTGAAGAAATTATAGGCAAGTAAGCCTATTAGGATATATGAGTCATCATTTTTGTCCTGGAAAGCTTATCTGTATTTTAAAGAAATATTCATGCTGAACCAAAGGCTATTAAAAATAATATAAAAATGTACTTGTAATTTCTGCTTTTAAGATTGTGTAGGTTAGCATACTTTGTGAGTACTAGTATATAAGAAATCATCAGATTATTAAGTCATCTCAATCATAATTTTGTCATAGAGAGCTTCTCTATGCTATGCTGTAAAGATACAAATTTTATCTGAAACAAATACCATCAAAATAGTATAGAAATATGCTTTCTCAGCATTATTCATAATAGCAAGAACCTGGAAACAACCTAGATGTCCCTCAACTGAAGAATGGATTAACAATCTGTGGTACATCTACACAATGGAGAACTACACTGCAGTAAGAAAAAAATGGTACCCTAAAATTTACAGGCAAATGGATGATGGATTTGGAGAATATCCTCCTGAGCGAGGTATCACAAAGGCAGAAAGATAAGCAGGGGATGTACTCACTCATTAGTTGACTCTAAACAAAAAAGCAAAAACCAAAGCATGTCCAAGCTGCAAACCACAATCACTGAACTGCTTGGGATCTGAAACACCTTGGACTGGCACCTTGGATCGTACTCCCCTAGAGTAGCACCTGACTCAGTCTCATTATCAGGGGGAAAAAAACTGGATCTGCCAGGAGTGGAGGCCGAACTGAGCAATATTGGGATCTTAGAACTCCTGCCCATGCTGGGGAGGAAATGGGGAGATCTGAGTGGGTGGGAGGGGGAAGTGACCTTGAATAAGGATATACATGGATAGAAAATGTGACTTTATTCATAATAAAAAAAGAAAAAAAGAAATGTAAAAACAAAAATAAATAAAATGAACATGCTTTGCTAGAAAAAAAATATACTTTCTTCTCTCATGATTGCACATGTTAGCATACTTCATGCATATTAGTATGAAAGTATACTCCATAGTCAGACTTGCACAAAGTCTTACAGTCGACTCACATCCTTCCTATATTTCAGTATGTATATCTGGTCATGTAACAGTAACATCAACATATTCAAATCAAATGATATCACAAAGAAAGTAATTTTGATATCACAAAGAAAGAAAAAAGATGTTCTTGTTACTGTTTGTTTGAAGTTTTTGTTCCAACATAACTATAATTATCTTCAGTAAGTTCATACAATTCTTACTCATAGCATCCATCCTTATTACCTCTTGTCATTGTTTCACTTTAATTTTATGCTTTTTTTCACCAACACCATTTTTTTTTGCCTCTACAGTCTTCTACCAAAAGTTTTCTTTTTTCCAGAATATAATACAATATTTAGTATGAAAATAGTCATCAAATAATTCAGAGCATGCTATCTGTGTTGCTTTATGAATGCATGGTAACTCAATAAAGTTAACCCATTTGTTTCAAAGCCTTTCTTTTTGAGTAGTTAAATTATTCAATCTGAGACATAATGGATACCACTCTTTCTAGTTTGGAGTCTGATTTTAACCTCCTTCCTCTCAAACATTCAACAATGTTTTACCTCATTTTCCTTGCCCTCTTGTCATTTATCACAGATATTTGACATAATCTTAATGAACTGATCTTGAAGTTCTCTGAGTGCCTTGAGATACAATTTGTCTGAGACAAAATTCTTAAATGCATTAGTAAGTTACTTGCTCTCTTTCAATTTTTCTCAATATATTTGATTTATTGTGTTAATCAATTTTTCCTACCAAATGCCTTTAATCTCTTTCCCAAATTACAGAGGAAAAAAAAAAAAGCAAAATGACTCAAGGATTTCTCAATTTTTATTTAACTTTGACAGTTTTTTTTTTTTAATATCAAACACTTAGTTTGGTAGGATTTCTCAATTTTTATTTGACTTTAACAGTTTTTTTAATATCAAACACTTAGTTTTGTAATTTTGTTTTACTACTTGTAATCAACACATTTACCTTTCCAATTTTGTAAAAAGCAATTATATTCCAAATGTTAGGGCTTTTATCCTCACATCCCTATCTGAACAGAAAAAATAGGATATTTGAGTAGAAGGCAGAATTGTGTTGGTGTTGGGGAGAAAAGAAAAGGAGAAGAAATAAAAATAAATAGAAATAAATGAAGGATAAGAAGAAGAGAAAGGAAAATATATGTTTAAAGTACTGATTCACAGCAGCATAGAGTCTACGAAATTCCAGAATGGGATATATAATATCTTCAGCTGTATATTCAGGAAGGCCTTTATCTCTTCTAGTCCTAAGTCATAAGAACAAACATAAGAAAACCTAGTAAACTATTTTTAATCCAAAGGTATGGGTCAGGGACGAAAGACTAAGGCAGGATCTTAAAGACAATCAAGTAATCTCTCATTATTGCTGAATCAGTGTTTACTATTGTATATAGTTCTTCAAATGCTGTAAAACACCCAATCACATTAAGGAAGAAAGTTTGTTTTTTGAGGTAGACTAGCTTAACTTTAACATTAATACAAAAGATCTACACACACACACACACACAAAAAAAGAAGTTTAAATATAAAACTGGACTTTTCTGATCTGGTTAAGCTAAAAAAAACTGTAACCATTTCCTAACTGGATTTATAGACTATTGACATATACACATTTGTAGTAAGCTATGAATTATATGCATTTTCCAGGATTTTTTTTTATTTTGTATTGATCAAGAAAAACAGTAAATTGAATTTAAAATGCTGATAAGTTAACAATAAGTATATAGAAAATAAAAATCATAAGCATGACTTATCAAGGGTGATAATGCAAATAATTTGCTACACATAAAATTACTTTGTGTTCAGCATTCCCTCTGGATTTTTTTTTCTATCCCTATATATCCCCATTCAAGTTCCCTTGCCCCTCCCACCACATCAGGTCATTTTTTCTTCTCCACAACTCCGCATCCCCTTCCTGGGCAGGCTGCAGACAGTCCCATGATCCTAATTTAGACTGTATGTTAAATAACTACACACTTAAACAAGTACACTGTTAAAGTACTAGATATTTATATATTCATTTGCATAATTTCACATAATACATTCAAAGTAAATTTTTAATAATGTATTTGTAAAAAATATATGAATATATAGGAACTTTGATAGATTCACCATTGCCAACTTAAAGGGAAAAAAACAGAAAATTATAAAAAATTTGTAGCACACTATTTGATTGAATAATTCTCATTTCTATATAGTTTTTATTATGAACAAAGTCAAATTTTTATCTTGTATACCTTTGTTCAAGTTCTCTTCCCCTTCTCACCCCTTCCAGTAACTCTCTTCTCCACATCACTTTATCTCCCCATAGTCTCCAACTTTGAAAATGCCCACAATTTACTATGGCACGTTTTTCAGAAGAAATGTTTTATTCTGCTCATCAGAGGACTTTACAATTCTCATATCACGTGTATTATTTTCTGGGATAAAACTTTCTGATTTACTTTGGTCTAGAAACTTTACAATCATTCATTACCATTATGTTTATTTTAGAAACTAATGTTGTGGCTATTTTTTCTAACTAAAGTCTAGAATAACTTTTTTAATCATTAAAATTTTGTTCCTCAATGACTATTAATAATAATATTTGTGTTTTTATCTTGTGTTTATAGTCTTTCAAAACTAGCCTAATGCAATAATAACATTTGCTGCTATTTCAGTATCCTGGGAAATAAAATATACAAGCCTGATCAAAAATATTCTACCCAGTTGAACAATTCTGGTAGTTTGCTTTTTATGTGGCCATTTCCTGCCCCCTCTGTAATTCAGTGAGGTTTTGTGAGAGCACGTTTCTTGTTTTATTCTATTTTGCCATTCTGTGGTTTACTCCATTATTATATTATGTTATTTCTGCCAATTCTAATTTGCTCTCTGTTTTTTTAGTTTCTTTCTGTGTATTGTTAACCAGCACTCTCACCTTTCACATCATCCATTGCAGTGAGCACATAATTGCTTCTCTTACTGAGTCTAGTAGGGACAAATCTAAGTAGCACAAAGGGAATCTCTTACATTCCTATTTTCCAGCAGTTTTCTGAGGTTTTTCCATATCTTACCTGTGTGATTTTAATAGTTTCCAATACAGTTTACTTATCCTTTCTTTTCTATTTGTTGTTTGTTTTTGGCTGTCTTCATATGTTGTTATAATTTAAGGTTACCTGCTGAATGGAAAAAATGGCACACACTCTTTTAATTTCCTCTCTGTGACCCTGATTTCAGATTGTAGGTAGTCAATAAATGTTATTTCCACAATATTTTGGTAGCTTTTTAAAGATCATATTTATCTCCAAAATTTATTTATCTCATGCATTGAATATACAAATTGTGTAGAAAAGTGACAAGCTGGCTTATAATTACTTTCTTTGTGTGTGGAAAAGGCTGCAATTTTTGATGGTGCAAATGTGTGTACTCATGCACAGTAGGTATAAGTCAGAGAAAGATCATGGGATTCATCACACACACATTATCTGCTTTATTCCCAAAAAGAGTTTCTCTCTGAGATTGAAGCTTGCTCTTTCTGCCTTTCTTACTATCCATTGATCATTACGGATCTCAAATAACCAGTGAATAAAGGCTCAGCCATACCTATCTCATGACACAGGTACTGGGAATATGTTCAGTTAAGAGCAAGTCTTGTTATAAGGAACATGTGCAAAAAATACTTACTGACAGCCAATCTAGGTGTGCCTAAAGACCTTGTCAACAGAGGCAAAGTTCTTATGAGAGATAAGCAGGACCATTAAAAGATGATCATGCCATATTAGTAGATGCCTGCAGGCAGGGAGGAGAGTATATAAGGACTGGCCCTTCCTAAATAAATTGAATTTGTTGCTTTCAACATTGCTCCTGGAGTTTGTTATTAACTCTGAGCTTACTAAATGCTCCTACAAGAAGAACTGTCCAGAACTCCACAAGATGCCCTCAACAACTCTTTCGTTATTTCATACAGTGACCAGAGAAGATCTCCTGTAATAGGAATTACTGGAAATACCTTAATAACAAGGAATTTACTCTAAAACTGCCACAAAAGAAGAAAATAATATTTGTCATGACCTTAATAGCACAAAGTCAAAGCAAAGGTAACACAATCATAGCAACTCATGCTCTTCAGAAACCATAAGGTAACAATTCCATGGATATTTGTTGATCCATATTGTCACTTTTGGGGTGTGGTAAGTTGCTCATAGCACTAGAATCCCTTATGTAGAAAATACCAATATGTTCTTCAAATACTGAGGATATGACAATATTCAATACCATACCTTTCAGAAAGAATTTAATATGAGGTAAGCTCACCAGAGACTGCTATATTAACCCTCTTACAGCCAAAAGAAAAGTATTTATTGCCAAGTGGCAATTGCTCAGTAAGCTTTCCCACAGAGCTCTGAACCTTATACCTTTTTTTATTTTAGGTACCAAAACCACATTCTGGTTGACACAATTCAGTTAGTGAAAACTATAGAAACAATAATTAAGATTATTACATTTAGGGACTTATTTCCTTGGGATATCACTGGGAATATTGGTTAGGTTTTTTCCCCATTATGGCAGATTTAGGGCTCTATATTCTGTGCTTTTAGGTCAGTATTCAATAAGTATTTAGTATATGATATCAAAGAGATGATAAGGAAAAAATACTTAAAACTAAAAACATATTTATAAATGATGATTATTTTTATAATAAAGAGGTTAAGATATTATTTCTTTTCTTCCAGGAGCATTTTAAGTGATTTAACATTATATATATTTTAGCGGATATATATGGTAGTGAAAATTCATATTGACAACTTTTATATTAGAGAAATATTTAGATTTCAAGTCTGTAAATATTATTTCAAGATCAGAAAGCAGAGGAACAAGCCATTAGAGAAATTTCTCAACATGACTGAATCCTTAGGCCAAAAGGTATAGATCCTATCTCCATAAATCCTCAGACTGAATTCTCTAAGTCCTCAGCCAAAAGGAAGAGAAGCAAGGAGATAAACACTGTCTCCTGAAACTTTATATTCTTTTCTTTGCCCAGCCATATTACTTCCTGTCTCAACCTTCTTACTACCTGGGTTAAAGGAGTGTGTACTTCCCAAATACAGAAAGCAGAGACATGGGATTCCAAGTGCTGGGATTAAAGGTATGTACCACAACTGCCTAGCTCTGTTTCTTTATTGGATTTAATTACTCTAATGTAGGCTAGGTTGGCCTTGAACTCACAGAGATCCAGAGGGATCTCTGCCTCCAGAGTGCTAAGATTAAAGTTGTGTGCTACCATTGTCTGAACTTTATAGTTAACATTGTGGCTGGCTCTGTCCTCTGATCTTCAGACAAGGTATATTTCTTAGTGCGTACACTAAATATCACAACAGTATGAGCTCGTGAGAGTTCAGTCATAATGTAAAAGTGTGAGCAAGCATATGAAAATATTTATATCCTCACTAGAGTTCTGTAAGAACACTTATGGCTCCTGTAGTATATAGGCATCTTAGATCACAACATATTTCAGAATAACTGAAGAAGGCATATATGGCTTTGAGGATATTTGCCCCTTCCTATTTTTAGGGTAGTAAGGCTTTAGGTTTTCTCTATATTTCCATGTATGAGAAAATATACGTGGATAATGCTTAAAATAACTGTATTAGCTATTGGACATTTTTAAGAAATACAATTTCTACAAAGAAAAGTGTCCAAAACAATAAATTAAGTCAGAAACAAAAAATCAACATGGATAAATTAATCAATTAATTAACAACTGTAAATGCCAAATCCATGTTCCACTATTATTGTCTGAAATTGCTTGATAAGACTTCCCTGTGGAACATTAGCTAACTTTGCTTTTCCAGGAAAGGCATTTTAGGATCTTAAGGACCATGCTCAACTTGGGTAGTAAGATGCTTATCTTTACAGATCCTTCTTTATTTGTTGTGCTAGTAGGGTAGTAGGTGAGTCTTCTGTCTGCTTCATAGAACCAGACTGCAGTAGTACTTTTCAACTCCCTGGTCCCATGTTGCTGTTGCAAGCATTGTCCCATTATAATTTTTTTCTCTACACATAGCATTTCACTCAGGGGACATGTTATTAAGTGCCTGGAGAAATGTATTATTTACTATAATTAAACCTATCACTTGGGCTTTATTGCCTGTAATTTCTTTGCACAGCCACATTAATCTATCCTTATTTTATATCTGATACTGAAAACACTCGAAGGTAAATGTAAATGCTAATTTGTAGGGTATGATGTCCTATTGAATCCTCACTTTTGGGCTATCTGTATATATCTCTATATATAAATTTATTAAGGTTTAGAAAGTAGAGAGTTATTGATGTTAAAATGATTATCAACATTCATTACTGTTCATTTGACAAAGATAAGAATTTTAAAACATCTATTTATTAAAAGAGAACAGCACAGGCAGACAAATCATGTCTCATACCTAAATGCTGCAATCGACACTTTAAATTTCAAGTCAAAAATATTGAAATATACATGACTTTTGATACTTCGTATAGTAGAACAAGTGAACACATAAAAAACAACAACATGGAAACAATTCTCAAGACATATGAAAAGATGGCACTGAATTAGAATGCTTTTTTAAAGTAATTCACTATTAATAACTGGCAAAATATTTTATTTAATCATGTACTCTTTTTCATTAAATTTCAGACACTATAAAGTGAGCTACTTTGGAATTTTGTTAGAATGTCTTGGAAACTCAGAAGATTCTTGCTATTACAAATAATGCTGCTATGAACATAGTTGAGCTAATACCTTTGGAGTGTGAATGTGCCTCTTTAGGGTATATACCCAGAAGTGGTATTGCTGGAAACAACCTAGATGTCCCTCAACTGAAGAATGGATTAACAAACTGTGGTACATCTACACAACGGAATACTACGCAGCAGTAAGAAAAAATGATATCCTAAAATTCACAGGCAAATGGATGGATCTGGAGAATATCCTCCTGAGTGAAGTCTCACAAACTCAGAGAGATAAGCAGGGGATGTACTCACTCACTAGTGGTCTCTTAACAAACAAACAAGAAAAAAAAAGCCAAACATGCCCAAGCAGCAAACCACAACCACGGAACAGCTTGGGATTAGAAACATCCTGGACTGACCCTTTAAACCCCAGTCCAACTATAGGAACACCTGACTCAG